>PVJD01006804.1:0-92943 GCA_004026545.1 Mormoops blainvillei
CAAGGGACTCCATTTGAGGCCCTGTTGTCTTTAATACCTCCAACTTTCCTAAGCTATTGGCTTCTTTCTTTCGAAAGCTCATCTGCTGCTGCCCAGCTTCTTCTCCGGACGACTTGCTGCTGCCAGTCATCTGTTTCCAATGACCAGATTTTTTTTTTAAGGTACCAGTCCTTTGATCTTTTAAAAAAGTTGTTCTACTTGTTTTTTTTTCCCTTCTATCACAGATTCTTCCTTCTGTCCCCCCTTTTTTTCCTGCTCATTCCTTTTCCCATTTTTAGTTTTCTTAAGTTATCCAGACCTAATACTTTTCTACCATGCCTGTCAGCAGGGTTTAGCCAAGAAAACAGAATTCACTCTGAATTTTCAAGTATGAAGACTTTAATACAAAGACTTACAACTCATACAACTTTGGAAGGGCTGGAAAAGTGAAATTATCACTACTTCGGTGTATCTCCTAACTAAACTAATCCGAGGTCTTCCCTTCTCTGTTTTTCCTTCTTTATAGGCAATATTGATGCCCTAGTCCAGCTGCCTAACCTTTCATTGAATCAATTTTCATTTCTCTGTTAATTTCTTTTACCATGAAAACAATCATGGACTTTGAATAGATTCAGAATATTGTGTAATTTACCACATTCTTTTTCTCTGTATGATTCCTTCCCATCATTCAAGACCCAGATACTGACCCCACCATTTTTTCCCAGGAAAACTCTGATCACCTTTGTCCACATGATTTTTGAATGAGTATTGTATAGCCATTGTCTTTGTGTCTTTGATTTTCACTCCTTATTTTGTTCTGTTTTTTTAATACCCTCCTATTTTCTTTTCTTCTTTTAAGTTCATAATGGCATGTTTTGCTATATCCAGGGAATTAAAAAAAAAAATTTTCATTTATCTAAAAGAATGGGTCACTAGACATTGTGGGCTACTCTCTCATTTCTGAAATGCAGATATGCCAGAAGAGCTTTCTTTAGCTTGCTATTTTTAACCTATATAGTATGAATCAGCGAGGACTATTTTTTCATCTTCCAAAATCGCTCTTTGAATTTCCTATTCTCCATTCCCATTGCCAGCATTCTACTCTTGGTGTTCATGAGGATTTTTGTAAGAGTTTACTAATGGGTGACTCTTGTTTCTATAACCACTGCTAACTAACTCCTCTCTCCTGGTCCATGGTAGGAACTTAATGCATGTTTGTTAACTAATGAATTATAGTAACTGATGAATAGTCCATCTGTTATATTATTTTCTTCCAGTGAAACTTAGTTTTTGTTATCACCAAACTTTGACAGTTGTAAAGTTCTTCAGACTCTGGGTTTGATCTACCATGTAATTCCTTTTTTTTTTTTTTTTTTTTTAAGATGTTGTTTGTTTATTTTGAGAGAGAGAAGCAGAGAGGGAGAAAAAGAGGGAAGAGAAACATCGAAGTGAGAGAGAAACATTGACTGGTTGCCTCTCACACATGTCCCAGCCGGGACCAAACGTGCAGCCCAGGCACATGCCCTGCCTGGGAACTGAAAGATGAGGCCCGACCCACTGAGCCACACTGCTCAGGGCCACCGCTTGATTCTTAACACCAGACCTTTTTTTTTTGGCTAAATTGGTTTATTTTTTATATCCTAGCTGTGTCAACCCTCCTTTGTTTACTTAAATTTTGCCTATGCTTCTCAGCCAGTTTTGTTCTTACCGCATTTAACAAATTACAACTTCTGACATTATATTTTTTCTTAGGTAGCCATTATTTCTAACAGGTCCAGTATTTTGGGAACAAAAAATGTTCAGGTATAATAAATTTTTTAAGAAAATTGGATTCTTCCATCAATTTGTAGTGCCTGGTAAGTTTTATCATATGCAGTTTTAGCTGTAGTCAGTTCTACTCTGTTTTAGTGATATCTACCAATGATCTCTAATATCAATTAAATGACTGATTTTTAAAGTATTTACTTTTTTATTCTTAGTGTCAAAATAAAAAGAAAGGACATTTTATCGTGTATGTGTGTGTGTGTGTGTGTGTGTATGAACAAAGACAGGAATTTGGTGTACCACTGGGTTAAAATGGCAGGATAAAAATATTCTCAGGGTTGAAATGGTAGAATCGAAACTTCTGCTTTGACTCTATGCTTCTAATCTGTCTGTTAAGGTCCTTAACAGTCTGGCTATATGTTCCTTTCCCATCCTATCTCTGACAATGTATCTTTATTTGCCCTTTGCTTTAGCCATGTTGGATTTCTTGACATCTTCTGAACATACTACAGCCTAATTTTCGTGCATTTGTGCCTTTGTTCTCACAGTTCCCTCTGTATGAAACATCCCTTTGTCTCCTTTTCCTTGTGAACTGTATTCTTCTACAAGACCAAGATCAAATGTGTATTGAGTTCTTGATCCCTCAAGCTTAGTGAATATCTCCTTCCTTTGTGCTGTTATATCATTATTTTTGTATCCTTTAAAAAGTATTTATCACATTATGTTATGCATCTTTTCTCTATTAGACTGAGTTAATCAGGGTATGTCTTGATTTATTTTTCACTCAGTACCGGGTAGATCTTTCACTAGAGATGCTTACCGCTGAGTGTCTTTTATGCATTGCCCTGTTACACAATATATAAATTTAGATTTTGGCAAGCAGACCAGATCCTGTATTTTTAAAGTAGCCTAATAGCCACAGACTGGCTTAGGATTCTCTTCTTTAGTCATTGGATGTGTCCTCAGACAGTCTGTGTTAAGTAGTTATTTTTCATGTTCTCCGTAGAGTCCCACTAATGGATAGTAGTAGACACCAAGTTTAGCAAGAGAAGAGTTTAAAGTAGATTTTTTTAAAGAGATTTTTTTTAAACCTTAAATTTATTGTGTATGAGTATATCTTTTCTATTAATAATAATAAATGTATATTAGTCAATCATGAAGCATTTATTGATTATTTATGGTAGCATTATTGTACTAGAAACCCTAGAATACACCATTGCCATCAAGATATTTCTTGAGTTGAAGAGCATCTAATTTACTTGGAGAGGGAAAAGAAATAACATTGGTAAGCATTTCCTATATGACAGTCGCTTTCTTTGGTCGTTCATGTACGTAGTTGTTGTTAATACGCGCAATCTCACTATGTCATTGGTGAACAAGTGCGTCTCAAGGTAGTTAATGAGCACACTCAGGGAAGCCTAGCTTGTGAGGGGCAGAGGGAGAATTAGAAATCAGCCCGTTTTGTGTGTCTCTAAAGCCAACACTCTGGTTCCAAATATCATCTCTAGTAAATGTGAGAGTTTACAGAGATATGAATTTTAGGGCAAATTTCCTAACTTCTTTTCTCTGTCAGTTTCCTAATATAGTTAACTGAAATAATTATGTTCACCCAACTCAAGCGCATAGCATTGTTTCAATGATTGACTAAGATAATACGTGCAAAATGAGTAGCACAGTGACTGGAATAGAGTAAACTTCCAAAAATTGGAAGCTATTGCGATTATTATCATGATTAATCACACTACCTCTGAAAAAATAAAAAAGCAAAGCAGACCTGTATTGAGCCAAACGAACGCAAGGGGCTGAGCGTGGGGTTTGGAACAGTGACGCTGCGATTGAGGCCTGTGTTGCGTGTCTTGGATTTTTGTACAGTGGCTTAAAATGAGCGAGCAGCTTTGACGTGCATTGTTAAGGCAGGTAGAAATGTGGCTGAAGCCCCAGCTTCTTATGCCATGATGTATGTGCAGGGTACTAAGGGAGCTCAAAGGACACGGTGCTTGGCTTGGAGAATGGAGTGAGTTAGGGAGAATTAGGAATGCTGACAGGGTTATCATGTAAGTGCTGGTAGAAAGGTTATAGAAGATATGCTCCACAGGTACAATAGCATAATGAAAGGCCCAGGAATTGGAACAAGCTGTATGTGGGAAGAAGAAAATGAGGTCATTACATCAGAAATGGGATTTTAAAAAATTTTACTTTCTAAGTTTTAGCCCTCTGTACTGCCACCTAAAACAGCAGCTAAAGTGGGAAGGAGATATAGAGAACATGTTTTTAACATGTTTTAAATGATAATATGGTGTGGTGATGTCCACTAAGTGAGGAATACGCATTAAACCCACAAGGTGATCTTAGTATACAATGGCTGGCCACCATGGCACTACCAGGCCAGGACCTAGGTGGCAGAAATACGGGACTGCAGACCTGTTTACGGGTTCCATTGCTTGTGTGTATATCATACACGGACTCTTCTTTATTGGAGAATAGATGACAGTGGTGAATAAATCATCTTTATCTCTTCTCCCCATTGATATACTACTACTCAGAAACAGGAACTTCATAAATTCTGACTTATCAGTTTACTTTTTCTGATATATTTTTACTCCTCCTGTCACTTCTAGATTGCTTTTCAAGTTTCGAATTGAAATATTTGGTATTTGAAAGGACCACACTTCTGTGAACATTGTTTTGAATAGATTAAAGAGTTGGGCCATCTTTTACTTCAGTTTCCGGCACCTTGCATTATTACAGATTGAAAGAACTGTGCCAGCCTGCTGGCGCTTCTTGATGTAATGGATGTAGTGGGCCGGTTCCTTCTATCGGTTTGTTCACCGATAGAAGGAACAATGGCGGGTTGGTGTGTCCTTTAGGATCAAATTATTGCACTAGATACATAATGGCTGGCTATTGGATTCCCTTGAACTTATCCTTTGCATTTACATTATTGAACTTCCTCTGGCGTAGGACCTCTGTAGAGCATAGATGCTATGCTCAGTCTCTATGTCACTGCTTGGGAACAAGTCAAGTTCTTGGGTGTTTTTGGTAATCCGATGGGCCTAGCACAGTATTTAGATTTAGAAGGTCATTAATTAGTGTTGACTGAGATTTGCTAGTTACAGTAAAGTACACAAGCTGCCCTAAATACTTAATGCAACAGAATATACATACAGAAAAAAGATATACTTAAATGTCGCCTCCTCATAGACCCCTGACACAGAAAAGATCAAGAACCTCGTTACATAGTCCCTTAGCAATTCCCATTTTTAATTTGAAGCAATTTAAAGTTTATTTGTAATATATGAATTCCTCTTCCCTGTCCATGAAGGTATTCTTCTTCTTTTTCACATCTACTGCTCATAAGGAAACTTACTTAATTCAACAGAATATACACATAGAAAAAGATACGCATAGAAAAATGACTGTTTCGTTGACTGGCAAAACATTAGGAATTTCAATTCATTTTTGAAATTTCCCACTGTAAGGTTGTATATGTGTCCAGATAGTTAAAACACCTCAAGTGGGAAAGTAGGAAGATAGGAGTTTTGTTAGCATAACTGCAAGGGAGAAAAAACGGGCTGTATCCCAAGCAGCCTTGAGATGGAGCTGCACCATATAACATGCAGAAGCCTTCTTGGATGCTACGGGGCTGAGCTCTTTTCCAATTAAATTCCATGAGTATTTATTGATCATTTATTATATGCTCAGCCATGGACTTTCTGGTGTGGATTATTAATACACAGCCATTAGATACAAAACAAACAAACAAACAGAAAATAACAATCATTGGCGAGCAGGAGGAGGAATTGGAATGCTTAAGCACTGTTGGTGGGAAGTGTAAAATGGTGCAGCTGTTATGGAAGACAGTATGGTGGTTTCACCAAAAACTGAAAATAGAATTATCCTATGATCCGGCAATTGTGCTTATTGGTATATATCAAAAAGAATTGAAAGGAGGGTCTTGAACTTTTGTACACTGTGCTCATAGGAGCACTATTTACAATAGTCAAAAGGTGAGCAATCCATGTCCATCCATTAATGAATAAATAAAATATGGTATATTCATACAATAGAATATGATTGAGTCTTAAAAAGAAGGGACATTCTGAGTTATGCTACAACATGGGTGAACCTGGAGGTCATTCTGCCAGGTGAAATACACCAGTCACACACAAACACAAAAAAACTAATACTCACTTAAACAAGGTACTTAGAGTTGTAAAATTCATGGAGACAGAAAATAGATGGGTAGTTGTCAGAGGCTGAGGGGAGAAGGGAATAGGTAGTTGTTATTTATTTGTTTATCTTTAATTAATTAATTAATTAATTTTTACTGTTCAGGTATAGTCCTCTCCATTTCTCCCCCACCCCTCCCACCCCCACCTCTCACCCTCACCTCTCACCCTCAATCCTTCCCCCTTTTGGCTTTGCCCATGGGTCCTTTATACATGTTCCTTGATGACCCTTCCCCTGCCTTCCCCCGTTATATTTATTTATGTTTATTGTTGTTCAGTTACAGTTGTCCCAGTTGTTACAGTATTCCTCCACTGCTCTCCCCTGCCCTACCCAACCCCTACTCCCTTAGTCAATCCCCAACCTGTTGTCCACTACCAGGGGTCCTTTATACATGTTCCTTGACTAGACCTTTCCCCTTCTTTCTTGCATTTTTCCCTCTCCTCCTCATCTCTGGTCACTGTCAGTTTGTTCCTTATTTCCATGTCTCTGGTTCTATTTTGCTCATTTGTTTTGTTCATTAGGTTCCACTTATAGGTGAGATCATATGGTATTTGTCTTTCACCACCTGGCTTATTTCTCTTAGCATAGTACTCTCCAGTGCCTTCCATGCTGTCATGAAGGGTAGGAGCTCTTTCTTTCTTCCTGCTGTGTAGTATTCCATTGTGTAAATGGACCACAGTTTTTTGATTCACTCATTTACTGTTGGGCATTTAGGTTGCCTCCCATTCTTGGCTATTGTAAATTGTGCTGCTATGAACATTGGGGTGCATAGGTTCTTTTGAATTGGTGTTTCAGGATTCTTAGGGTATATTCCCAGCAGTGGAATTGCCGAGTCAAAAGGTAGTTCCATTTTTAGTTTTTTGAGGAAATTCCATACTGTTTTCCACAGTGGTTGCACCAGTCTGCATTCCCACCAACAGTGCACTAGGGTTCCCTTTTCTATGCCTCCTCACAGGCATTTGCATAAGCTGGTGGTCTGGTTTCATTTTTTTTTTCACATGTACCTGTCCAGCTCCCCCAGCACCATTTGTTGAAGAGGCTATTTTACTCCATTTTATGCTCCTGCCCCCTTTGTTTAATATTAATTGGCAATAGAGACATGGGTTTATTTCTTGGCTCTCCATTCTGTTCCACTGACCCATGCATCTGTTCTCATGCCAGTACCAGACTGTTTTTCTTACAGGGTAGTTGCTATTTAATGAGTTTAAAATTTCAGTTTTGCAAGATGAAAAGTTCTGGAGATTGGTTGTAAAACAATGTGAACATACTTAACATTGAATAACTGTACACTTAAAAATGACTAAGATGGTAAAATTCATGTTTTGTGTATTTTACTGCCTTCCCAGATGATTAAGAAACAGTTCCCACCCTCAAGTGTTTTACAATCTTTTTGTGGTGATGAACTGAATAAAGTTTTACTTATCTGAGTGGAAGACTAAAGGGTGAGTAGGAGCTAGCTGAATACAAAGAGGAGAAGAGAAAAGGCACTTTTGGCCATTTACCTGTGGAGAAACTAGGTGCTAGGATGGCTGAAGCTCAGAGAATGTGCCAGGTAGACACTGGTATCAGACGTGCCAGGAGGGAAAGGCAGGGCCCCGATCTTTCAGAAATTGCTAGGACGCATTACGGATTTTAGCCTTTAACCCAAAGACTTACGTTTATTGAGTGCAATTGAATGTATCTCTGATTCGGTGTATCAAGCATTGCACAGTTTCATGTCATTCAGTTGGGGCCACTGCTCTTCTGCTTGCAACGTCAGTTCTGTTCTTACTGCACAGTGCTGCTGATGCCTGGTTCAGATGTAACAATTCCACGGTGTGTTAAAGTGCTCTGGGGGCTAGTCCGTCCCTGGTAATTGAACATGCTTGATGCTCCTGAGTTTCAGTCCCATCCTGGGTTCTAGTGTTTATGATCCCCACCAGTTTCATTGATGTAAAATGGACAAATAAGATATCTAAAATGTATACTCTGAGATATATATATGTGTGTGTGTGTGTGTGTGTGTGTGTGTGTGTGTAGTGAAAGGATTCTCCCATTGAGTTCATTAACCCATTCATCATTTCACATATTTATATTTTCATGAGAAGGTTTAAGTTCTAAATTCATAGCAAATTTTAATTATATCATACTGTGTTATCAACTATAGTCACTATGTTATACATTAGCTCCTGAAACCTTATCTTACAACTGAAGTTTGAACACATGTAAGTGATACCATACAGTATTTTTCTTTCTCTTATTTCCCTGAGGGTTCCTCCATGTTGTTGCAAATGACAGGACTTTCTTCTTTTTTAAGGCTGAAGGATGTCTCACTGTGTATATATGTGTGTGTATATACAGTGTGTATACACATCTATGTTTCACATTTCTGTATCCATTCATCCACTGGTGGACACGGGTGGTTTCCCTGTCTCGGCTACTGTGACTAATGGTGCTGTGAGTATGGGTATAGAGCTATCTCTTTGAGATTCTGATTTCAGTTGTTTTGGGTATGCACTCAGAAATGCAGTTGCTGGATCAGATGGTAGTTCTATTTTAATTTCTTGAGGAAATTGCATACTGTTTTCTGTAGTGGCTGCACCAGTTTACATTCTTACCAAGAATGTACAAGGGTTTCCTTTTTTGTGCATCGCTGACAGCATCTGTTCTCTTTGTCTGTCTCTGTCTCTGTCACTGTCTCTCTGTCTCTGTCTCTCTCTCTCTCTGTTTAATAGTAGTCACCCTAAGAGGTACGAGGTGATATTTCACTGTGGTTTCGATTTGCTTCCCTGATGACTAGTGACGATTGGCACCTTTTCATGTATCTGTTGGCCATTTGTATGTCTTCTTCGAACAAATATCTATTTAGGTCCTTTGCTCATTTTTAAATTGGGTTATATTTGTGTTTTTTTTTTTCTATTGAGTTGTATGAGTTCCTTGTATATTTTGGATATTAACTCCTATTGGATATGTGGTTTACAAATATTTCTCTCTCTCTCTGTAGGTTGCCTTTTCACTTTGTCGATGGTTTCGCTGCTGTGCAGAAGCTCGTTTGCTTGATATACAATACTTCTACTTGTTTATTTTTTTCCTGGGCTTTAGTATTTAAAATAAACTTGCCGGCATACTGTTTTCCAGCAACTTTTTTTAACACATAAAAGAGTAATCTCTACAATAATGATTAAAAGTATAGTAAATGAATAAACCAGTATCAGTTATTTATTATCAATTATTATGTATTGATTATCATCATAAGTGCTATATTTTTGTATGACTGGCAGGACAAGAGGTTTATTGACACTAGTATCACCTCAAACATGTGAGTAACATGTTGTAGTATGATATTACAGTAGTATCACTGCACTGGGCGATATGAAGTTCTCAGCTTCATTATAATCTTAGGGAACCATAGGCCAAGGGGAATGCTCTTTTTGGAGCCCAGGATTGCATGCTGTAGTGGGAGAGAGAGCTGTGTAGCATATGGTGAATTGAGGTCCTAGGGTATATCTCATAGAGGTTAGGGCATTCTGAGAGCTCAGTATTAGTAGCTTAGAGAAAGGGTGTTTCTCACAAAGGGAAGAGAGTAGGAGAGAAATATTTTGGGAGACAAAAAATAATCACGTTAAATGACAGTCTAAATTAGGATGTTAGGACTACATAGTAAAGATATAGAGAGATGATTTTCTAATAAATAATTTCTATGAGGATGTAGCCTGAGCACAATGAAATCTAAATATAGACTACATACTGATTTCAAAAGTAAGAAAGAAAAGCAAACAAATAACAAGAAAAGTCTTAGAACTCAGGTCCGCATCCACATATGACTGCATTTTTCAGAATTTTAAGCTTGGCTATTTAGTTATCTACTTTTGAGCTCTATGATGATTAAAGGGAATGCTACCTTAAGGAAAAGATGACCAGATCTAGCCTTATATGTAAAACAATAAAACTATTTCAGGGAGATAACTTATTCTCTTTGAGTTCTGCTTTGAATTAAGCTCCAAAGCAGATAACTTAAATTACTTTTCAGGGGTTTGGGTTAAAATATGAAGAGAAACAGGAGTTTCTGGAAGTTCTATATTAACTATTAAGCACATAATCTTTAACAGTAACTAGTGAACGAATGAAGAATGAATGTGGCATTTGGTTGGTTTGAATGTAAATCAATATAAATAGTAAAAGTATTATAATTGTAATTAGCAAAGTTCAAGTTACTGAATTCTAGTGAAAGAAAAAACTAGTAAGTAACTAAACTTTCTGCTGGTTAGAGGGATTAAGTATTCTGAAATCAAAATGGAGTTGAGTGCTACCTCCTACTTGTTTGTGGGGAAAGTACTAGATCTACTTATCTCAAGCAGGTAACAAGATAAAACCAAATAAACTTGGGGAATCTTTCCAAGCAAAGCCTTTAATGCTGTAAAAGGGATTGAAACAAACATGGAAGGCTACCAAGACATTACCCTCAAAACAAATAAACAAACCAAATACACAGAGAACCTGAAATACAAAGCCTGTCCAGAAAGAGTCCAGCCATTGTTACTATAAGAAGAACAGTTTGCATGACATTGCTGTAAGCTGGCAGCCAAGAAGAGTGGACTGGAATGTGCATGCATGAATAACGATGACTTCACTGTACAAGTCAGTGGGGGTGGTAGATGCTGTTGAGTGAGCATGTGTGCTGTGTGGCCCTTACATTCAAAATGACTGAATGCGCAGAGCAATGAATCTGCATCAGATTTTGTGTTAAGCGTGAACATTCCTCCGTGGAAACTATTTGGATGACTCAGAAGGCCACAGTTATGGGCAACTGTGACTGGCAACTTCATCACAACAACGCACCCACTTATGCATCACTTCTCGCGCAGAGTTTTTTGGCAAAACATCAAATCACCCAGGTGACTCAACCCCACAATAGCCCAGATTTGATGCCCTGACACTTTTGGCTTTTCCCAAAACTTAAATTACCTCTGAAAGGGAAGAGATTTCAGGCCATTGATGAGAGTCAGGGAAACATGAGAGGGCAGCTGACAGCAATTGGGAGAACTGTGTGAGGTCCCAAGGTGCCTACTTTGAAAGGGACTGAGGTGTCAATGTCCTATGTGCAATGTTCTTGTATCTTGTATCTTGTATCTTCTTCAATAAATGTCTCTGTTTTTCATATTACACGGCTGGATACCTTCTGGGCAACCTCATATACCTTATTACATGGTGGGGAAGTAACAGCTCTCTGAAATTTGTGTCACAGGACCTGGTGTGTACATACCTAGTCTGCTGTTCAGTGTGTTTGTGACTTTGGATGAGATGCTTATCTTTTTTAGACTATAATTTCTTAACCTGTAAAAACTACTGATGTTAAATTTACATAAAAGCACTATAGAATGAGGCATATTATTCAACTAAAAGTCCCCAGAAAACAAAGGTGAAAGCTTAACTCCAGAATACAATTTTAATTAGATACCATATAATCTCATCAGCCCAAATGACTACAGTTACGTAACATTAAGTCTTGGACAGAGGATGTATTATGCAAGTAAAAATTATTGACCTAAGTTGGTGGTAAATACAGAAAAAAGAGTTCTATTTTTTCCTTTTTCATAGGATGTATATGCTTATGAGATGTTGTTCCTTAAGAAAAAAGTACAGGGTAATTTTTAAAAAGTGGACAAGTGGTGTAATTGACAGAATCATACAGTTGATTAAATAGCCATACACTAATTTATAATCGGAGGAAGCACTGCCATAACCCTGTGGGTAACAGCATAGAGTACATGGGAGGGAGAATCAAAGGAGCGGATTCCAGTCCTTGTCCAGTTACTCTCCGAGCGGCTCAGGGTCGTGCTTCATCTGAGAAATGACAATAATAAAACATTTCAAACAGGGTCATTGTGAAGATAAAAATGAATCAATGTAAATTTAGTGAACCATAAAACTCTATTTAACAAACATATTAAGCATTAAAAAATGTCTAACATTATGATAGATATTGGGGATATAATGATAATTGAACATAGCTGTTTTCTTAAGAACCTGCAATGTAATGGCCTAGGACAGCGATTTTCAACCTACTTCATCTCATGGCACACAGAAGTTAATTACTAAAATTCTGTGACATACCAAAAATATATCTTTTATCATTCTGACAAAAAAAAATTAGGTATAATTTTGATTCATTCACACCCGATGGCTATTGTTGTGTTGGCTGTTGTCATTTTTTTAATTTGACAATCCAAGGGAAAAGAGGTCAGTGCCCTTGAACAACACCGGTTGAAAATCGCTGCGCTAGGCACATTATTGGACTGTCTGGTTGCTACTTTTTTTTTATTTAATCAAATCCTCAGCTGAGGATGTTTTTATTGAGTTTAGAGAGAGAGAGAAGGAGGGAAGGAGGGAGGGAGGGAGAGAGAGAGATAGACAGACAGACAGACAGACAGAAACATCGATGTGTGAGAGAAACATGATCAGTTGCTCCATGCCTCCACTGGGGATGTAACTCACAACCTAGGTATGTGCCCTGACCGAGGATCGAACCCGCAACCTTTTGGTGTATGGGACGATACTCCAATCAGCTGAGCCACCTGGTCAGGGCTTGTTGCCACGTAGTCAGAGATGTTGCAGAGTGATCTTTGAGCAAAGGAAAAAGAGTGTTGAAACCAAGGATATTTTCTAGAAAACAATTTTGAAGATAGTATCGTAGTATAAAATACTGTACAGATTTTAGTCATTAAGATTTATATCCATAGACTTTAAATGATGAACGAAATGATATTTAAATATGAACTTTGAAATGTAAAATTAAAAATATGAAATTAATAATTAAATCAAAAAATTCCAGCACACAAATCAGCCATGCTATTATTGGATAGAAAAGTAATTCACTGAAACATTTAATTTATGAAATCATTACAAATGTTTAAAGAAAAAACCAGAAATTTTCATTTTTGGCAGAAGAAAAAAATGTGGGTAGAAACTGAGCAATGGCACATAAAATTAGTTTGAGCAATCTATACTCTTATTACATATCTCAAGGTAGACGTTCTGTTTTATCTGCACAAAGGAATGAGTAATGGTTAACGTGAATGTGATGGACACATTCCTGGGATCAATGCCAGGGCCTACGCTCTTGCTTCACTCCTTTGTTCCTACTCAGTAATACACATATCTAGACATATATTTATATTGAGTAAAAACAACTGATAGAATTAATGATAAACTTTGGTAAGTTGGCCAGTTTTGTACTACAGAAACAAAAGAAATTAACTGATTTTCTTGTTTTAGCAAGACATACCTGTAAACATCACCTTTATAATGGTTACAAAACTATAGAAGACTTAGAAGTAAATTCAACCAGAAGAGTCACAGACATACGCATGGAGCATAATAATATCTAATTAAAACCATAAAGCAAAATGAGGTAATAGACATATTCTTGGATGGGGGAGGCAATGTCATGAGAATGTCACCTTTCTCCAAATGAACAGATTTTTAAAATTGTATAAAATGATCTTAGAGTGCATGTTTTCTGATAGAAGTAACTTCTTTGAAAAGCCTTTGGAAAAATTTAGAACTGCCCTGTTGAGAACTTATACCATGGCATAAAATCACATACATACATTATTATGGCAGTTCTGTTGAAAACCAGAAAATATAGTGTGCATCAGTGGGGTGCTTTGGAATACTATGCAGCCATTAAAAAGAAAATACTTGATTTATACTGGATAATTCAGAGGGATTTCCATTAGGTATTACTGTGTGAGAAAGTGGAGTTGAATAATGTCATTCAATTCTAATAAAACAATGAAAAGCAAATCATGTATATTTATCTGTACATATACTTCTGTGCTTCTTGGACATCTGTATAGGATTATATGAGACAATAGGAAAGGACACATGCCAGGTTGTGCCAAAGAAGGTTAGCTGAGGAGCAAGGGTGGGTTCCCATTGTAGATGGAGGTTGGAGAAGGTGAATAAAGGATAAGAGGATGTGGGAAGACAAGCAAAAAGGAAAATGAGAAAAAGAAGATTGCCCTTCTCGAAAGTGTGAACCATCTTTATGCACTGATATGTGTGTGTGTGTGTGTGTGTGTGTGTGTGTATATGCATAATTTAAATTAAAAGCATTAACAAACTAAAGGTGAAATTATCAAAATGTGAGTGAGAGAGTGGTACTAACAGGTAACTGTAAATTTGCCTACATTTGCAAAAGAAGTCATTTCTAAATTTAATATTTTACTTTTGTAAAGAAATCACTCATGACCCACCTCAAAACTTAAGTTTTGAGGGGTATAAGGGGGTTAAATGTTAATGAATAAAATACAATAAAAATTAAAAAAGAAAACGAGTCACGGTTATGAAATACTATTTTGCGTAGGGCTTCCCCATTAAAAAAAAAAATCTAATAGCACATGTGGAGATGATATTTGCTCAGAGCACTAGGGTAGTAGGGGAGGCTGTTTGCGGCTCACCCAGACATGCCTGAAATCTCTGCACTCCTCAAAAGTGTGTGCTCTGCTGCCCTGGTAGGAAGGTCCCGTTCCAAAAACTGGAGAGTTAAAAGTTTGTGTGGTTATTCAAGAATGCTGTAATTTCCATTTTAATGATAGATTACTTTTTATTTTACGTAACTAGGAATCCTGTTGTTACATATGGATTATATTAGGTCATGTTAATTTTTCTTTTAAAATGAGTAACAGATCCTTATGCCGCATAACTCCAGTTTCTCCTCTGGGTGGAATGTCCTCAAACAACCATTGCATGAATGCTGAAGGGAGAGATGTCTGTGGTTCATTTCTTCTTTTTAAAAAAATTTATTGGGGTGACATTGGTTAATAAAATTATATAGGTTTCAAGTGTACCTATTTCTGTGGTACATCAGCTGTATATTGCATTGTGTGCCCACCACCCAAAGTCAAATCATCTTTCTTTACCATCTGTTTGGCCCCCTTTACCTCATTCATTCTTAATATTTAATTTTTCTAGAATTATCTTTTGGGTTTTATCTTTCCAGTTAAACATAGAATTTGCCTTGAAAACCGTATTATAATAAGGAAATCATGTTTGCTAAATGTCTCAACCCAGTTAGCTTTCTATTGTGAATTACAGAAAACCTGACTCGATTTTAATTTTCCTCACATAATGAGAAGTGTGGAAGCAGCAGCCCAGAGTGGTATCAACAGTGCCGCATTTTCACCAGCATCCCAGCCTCCTCCTTTCTGTTCCACCATCTTTAGCATGGGGCTTTAATTCCAAGGGTCACAGTTGGCATTCATTGCGTTCAGGAGAGAAGTGATGGAAAGAGGCAATTACCTATATCAGAAAGATGAAAATATTCTGAAAACTTTCCAGCAGATTTTTCCTTATGTATTGTTGTTCAGAACCACGTAATATGTCCCACCCAGCAGCAAGGGAGATTTGAACTTTTAGGTGGATGCGTGGTGACAAAGACTCTTTGACCAAACTTTAGTTAGGCTCCCCTGAGCCCTCTTCTGTGCTAGGCCTAGCCTGTCATTGGCTCCCAGCCTGTTTTCGGCCTGTCCAGCCCAGTGTTAGCAAAGAACCCTGCCGATGAGTTTAGGGAATTACTCACCACCCTTGATATCTGATCAGGTTTTTCATCTCACGCCTTTGATGATAAGTTCTTCGTTTGTCTTTAGTAAGAATATTATTAGGTCAGTTTGGCAAGAGTTCTCTTGCCCTTGATGCCTCCTCTCTCCAATTTTCTATCCACTGTCCCCCTCACACTATAAATCCCCAGCTATCTTTGCTGTACTTGGAGGTGAGTCCAATTTCTGTCTCCTATTGCAATATATCTATTGTGCTGGTCTTGGATAAAGTCTTCCTTACCATTTGAACAAGTGTCAGAATCATTTTATCTTTAACAATGGCCAATCTGAACAGAAGTAAAATTCTGTTAGCTAAGGAGAAGAGCAGAGTGGATAATGGGGAAGGTACTAACAATGCCTGTGACATGAAAGGTCTACTTAGGCTCCAAGTGAGTCATTTACATTTGAGGAGCCTATGTGACATGGGGCATTAATCCTCATAAGTTTGGGACTTATATTTAACTTCCACCTCTGCCAATGATATGCCTAGGAATTCAGTAAAATGAAGCTTGTAAAACTTTCTACCTACATATTTTGTAGAAGTATCTGTGCTGTTTAATTAGCCAATGGGTTTAAAATGATTTGAAGAAAGTTACCACAAAGTACATAATGCTTTGTTAGATAATGAGCCAGTAATTTCACAAAACCTGGATAACTGTCAAGTAATTAAAGGCAAATGCACTGTAGACGGTGTTATGTGAGCTCCATTAGTGTTCATCAGAGGTTGACACACCCATTGAGGAGAAGCGGAGCTCTCATACTGTTCTGAAATGGCTTTTGAAAAATCCTTACTCCTCTTAAAATCACTTTCACCATCTGCTGGTAAAAGAATTGAGATGGCTGCCTGTGAACTTAGCAATTACATGTGCTAATACAGTAGCAGGAGAAAATGATGATCACACCTGTTTTTTAAAAAACAACAACAAACAAAACAAAATTCTACTACTACCCCCAAACCAGAAACACCATCTGGTTTTCTGTGAAAACAAAACTTCAGATTCTTACCAAAAAAACAAACTACATTTTCAGGTATTGTTATGTGTACTGGAAATTTAGTCATTTTATCCCTGTTAATTCTTAGAAAAATTGGGTTCTTAAGGCAAAGTGTCCTCTAACTAATATTCTTGTGTCTTTTCCTTCCTTCCGTTTGGATTTTGAGAAGACAGTGGAGGGGAAGAAGCATGAGTGTAAAAGAGTTGTTTCATTTTACTTTGTCAGTGAAATCCTTAATCTGCCTACAAAAGACAAGGATTATTTATTTGTCTCAATTTAGGAAGTATTACTGTGTGAAAATTAACATGTAAAGCCAATAAAAGGATACATTAAATAATAAATAATAAAAGGGTTCTTTACCAAAGAATCTGCTGAGACAGAATGCAATAAAGTGGAGTCCTTTGACCGTGATATAGGTTACTAAAACTCTGTAGTAAATGTAGGACAAAAATATTTTAAAAATTTAACTAGCTAGCATTTATAAATTAGTGGGCCACTAGAACCCAGCTTTCTGATAAATGTTATGCATGTGTTATCACCTGCCACAAAATCTCATGTTCTCTCTTAACAGAAATCATAATTGAGACTAAATTAAATAATTTTGTATATCTTATTGAGCTATTACATTTTATTGTTACTAAAATTATATTATGAAATTGGGGACATTATGAGAGTTTCCTGGCATCAGGAAAATTGGTATAAATAAAATCACCATAATCATATCCACCACCACACCATCCATGTGACAACATAAATTAAGCAGTTTGTGAGATTTGTGGATCTCCAATTTTGTAATCCTTTGCAGAAAAACTCAGTCCTCCTCTTGACTACGTATTAAATTTGAAAATAATTGGGTATACATCTTGATTAAACTTAAATTTTCTAGAAACATCTATTGTATGAAGGTAAACATGGGATAATATTGTGCTCTGGTTCTTCATCTAAATGATATAGCAAACATTATATGCCTAACCAATCATGGTTAACGCTTTCTCCAAATTAAGCAATAAATATCAGCTAGCAAGTTCATAGTCTAGATATTATTTTATTACTCCAGTAATATGGGGAATTTAAGATACTATTTTTAGTAAAACTAATCTTATATTTCTACACTTCTAGATAGTACAGTCTACTGCATCAAAACTCTCAATATATTCTTTGCAAGGATGATGAAATATGCATAATTGGGAAGGGATATGTTATCTTAGTACCTGGTAAGCTTCTAAGCATTATAACGTGCATGAAGACTTCAGGCAATAAATCTTTTCTGTGGTTTAATGATTTCACGTAGGTCAGTGAACCCTGAAATAGGGCTTGCTATGAAGTAGAGTTCCTAAGTTGAAATACCTGTGTGGTAATGTAATAGTTAGCAATTTTTTTTTTTTTTGCCTGTTCTAGTTTCAAATAAAGTTGCTCGATACCATTCCTGTACATATTTCCCTTTTTGCCAAAAATTAAAATTACATTTAACATTGTAATGAGTAGCTCACCCGCAAAGAATTGAGCAGCGTTTGGACAAAATACCATAAAGGATGCTGATTACCTTCTTGTCCACTTTGTCCCCCAGCGTCATATTGTCTTGTCAGCTCAGCCCTCCTCACCTTTTCATCCCCAAGCAGTAATACCACAGGTTTTCTCCCTGTGTGTATCAAGTTCTCCCACTGCGGGAAGCTGATAGATGGGCTGGGTCAGAGAGAGTAATGTCCTGAGGCTGCTCTTCGGGGGAGGGGCTCAAGGAACAGGTCGCGATGGTCTCCTGGGATGACGTTTAGACGCCTGAAGCTGCTGGGAGGAACAGCTGACCCCAAGGATGTGCAGTGGAACAGGTGCTTTACGGTCGCTAGGGGCCTTAGACCTTGGCAGACGTGGGACCGAAGCCTCTAGGTTGAGCAAGGCCGAGCTCCCTAACGCAGAGTCTTTCAGCCCCTGGAAGGCTATCGATGCTCTAGATTTTCTGCCGACACGTGCGCATCCACTCTCTGTTGTCTGGCTTTCGATCTGCCTCTCCTGAGCCGCCTTTGGGCCACGGACCATTCCCCAGCACCTGGCAGGGCCTCTAGGGCCAGGGTGGGGGCAAGATGTCCATAAGCACTGGGGTTTGAGTGATGGGTGATGTGAGCCAGACGCCGTGCGGATGAGTCCGGGATGAGGGGACTGCGCCGGGGGAACCAAGGTGTTTCTCTTCCCAGGACTCTGCTCCCAGTCCGTTAGATCTCCAGAGGTCCTTAAGATGGGGCTTGTTCTGGGAAAAGGGGCCAGGGCTGCAGGGCTTTGGCCAATTCTGCCATTTTCTGAGTCACCCCTGATGTTCAGTGCCCCCCAGCCCATTCTCTCCTTGACCTTCTGTCAGGACACAAAAAAGCAACAGCAAAGTTTATTATAAAGTTAAACTAGGAAACATGTGCATAGAAAAAATGTTCAGTGGTCAACTCTATGCTATTTATGAGAGGACCCTTGCTTTTTAAAATCAAAAGCAATTAATCTGAATTTAAATTTATATATTACAAACTCCAAATGCCACAAAATATGGATTATGTATTTGTCTTAATTTAAGAAGTATATGAAAATTATTTAAGTAGTGTATGAAAATTATGATATCAAGCCAATAAAGGGATATATTGCTGAAGAATTCTTTATTTTACCAAACACTCTGCTGAAATAAAATCCAGTGAAGTGGTGTCCTTTGACCCTACCCCCTTAGCCCCCTCCCCAAAGATAAATGTGCTTCCTAGAATCTTGAGTGGGCATTATTTATTTATTTATTTTTAACTTAAAAAAATTTTTATTTATTTTTAGAGATGGGGGAAGGGAGGGAGAAAGAGAGGGAGAGAAACATCAGTGTGCTGAGAAACATCGGTTGCCTCTCGCAGGCTCCCAACCTGGTCTGCAAACCCAGGAATGTGCCTTGATCGGGAATCAAACTGGTGACCTTTTGGTCTGTACGATGATGCCCAACCCACTCAACTACACCAGTCAGAGCTGGACTTTATTTTTAACACTGTTCTTATTAGTAGCCCTGTAGTTGCTTTAAATTAGTACTTGGACTTCAGCATTTCAGTTAAGCTGATTTTTAAACCCTTATTTCTAAATATATTCAGGTAATGGTAGACTTAAGAACAATATGTACCCTTTTAATATGCTTTTCAAAAAATGCTCATTAATGACTTGTTATCAGTGAAATGCCTTATCTCTGTGCCTAAGGTCGTTAAACTTTACTCTGTCCTCTCTGTGTCCTTGTGGTGGATGAAAGGATGACTTTCTGTGGTACTAAATTTCTGCCACCAGGCCCTGGTGCTTTTCTGGATAAAGTACTTCCAGGTTGGGGGGAGACACAGAGGCAGGCTCCCAGTTGTACAGGAACCATGACTCTTATGTCCTGTGTGTTATTAATTAAGCATCTTCTTAGCCGAAGCCACTCTGTTTATTAATCACACACTTTCTTTCGGGGTAGGCCAAAATCCCACAAAAATGTAGCAAATAAATGATGATGAAAGCTGTAAGAAATGTGAATTACTCAGTGATTGGCCATAGTTCATAGTCTCAGGGAAAAGCTGAATCACAGTTGCATTCATTTGTTCTTATCCTACAATGTAACTTCACTGAAATTACACCTTTTCTGAACTACTATTACTCAACCATTTTCCTCATTCGAAAGCTAATGCTGACTTGTACCTATTTTGCAATGGATTAGTATCTTTTGTACCTAACTTCTTGTTATAAAAATCTGTAATTCAACTGAAATAAGCACCCGAAAAATACAGACTAGGTAGATGGCAGTAATACAAAGTTTTAGGGCTTTTTAAGGGGAATGTCATATTTTTCTTTGGAAAAAGCAAACAGTGCTTTTGCACAGTGCTCTCAGGAGGAGGCAGTGGGCTCTCAGGACAGTGGACTGGCTAGCTCATTTATTGCTGCCCTTGACCTTCAGAGGAGTCTCATTGCTTCACGAGAAAGCGATAAACAGGAGGAGATGAGATAAAGATACACTTTATAGATTTGCTTTGAGTAATTTTTGTGGCTCCTACTGACTATTATAAAGCCTACGTAGACATTGGTCTTGTCTTGTAATAGTACCCTGATACTTTATGTTCCAGCTAAACTACTACCCCCAAACCCGTGCTATGCTCAGTTCTTTCAATATATCTTCTTTGCCTTGGTTTGTGCTCTCTTTAGCATACAACATTTCCCTTACTGTTTTCACTTGTCACAATTCTTCTTGCCCTACAAGGCCCATTTAAAATATCACCTCCTATATGAATCTCTTCTTATCTTCTTCACCAGATATGTTCTTTCCCTCATTTGGACTCCTGTGATAATTTATATGTGCCTCTCATGAACACGTATATTTCTCCTTATCTTCTATTTATTTCTACTCCTGTCTCATAACTCCCAATGAAATACTGTAGAGTTCCTGAAAACAGAGGCTACGTATTATTCATAGTTAAGTACCCAACCGACAGGAATTTAAAGCATGGTCACTTAAGTGAAAGTCGTGTATAGATGCATACAGCTAATAACTCCAGAAGATTTCTGCATATTAGCCATTTTTTCCCCTAAAATTCACATTCACTTAAGTAATGTTACTTGTGAAAGACATAGAGTTATGCTTTTCAGAGTAAAATGATGTACTTAAAAATTGGTCTTGGTTTTCTGGGCTGTTTTAACAGATCATGTCTTTCCATTTTTACAAAATATAAAAGAGGAGAAATGATCTAAAAAAGTTCATATTGGGTGCAGAAACAAGCACTTGGTTCTTTAAATGGCCACCTATATAATTATATATATAAAATCATGTATTTAGTCAGGGAGCTCACCTGATTCTGAGACATGGAAATTATTTCTCTTAAACTCTCATTCATCTTGTAGATTTTCTATAGCTTTAGATATGCAATTTTTAAGGCAATAAAAAGAATCCTAAAGGTTAACCAATTGTAAAACCGTGGTGTAGATACATGAGGTATAAATATATATGTAGAAATAAAAATGTCAGCTGCCTTTTTTTCTTTTCTATATATAGTCATGTAAAGGTATTATGTTTCTGAAAGCCTTTCTGTTTATTATAGGCTTGTCTTTGTCAGTTCTTGAAGTTTTATTTATATATTTTTGTGTGTGTTGATACCAGGGAGATAAGTATTTAACTACTAGAAATCTAAGAAATAAAAGTTGGTTTGCATTAATTAAAATAATTAACAACAAGAACAAGGAAAAAAAATAAAGGCTCTGTAAGGGGCACGCACAGCAAATTGGAGATGGAAAAATTTGATATAAACCTTCAGTATTTAAATGTTATGTTTTTATAGTCCCCCTTTTTTTCTTTTCACTGAAAAGTGTCAGAGCTTCTTTATCATTATTAGAGAAAAATAATTACCTAATGAAAGCACTGAAATGTTGACTGACCGGCTGGGAATTTTTACATGAGAGGGTCTGTGGTGGGAAAATGGGCGGCACAGACCCATCCCTGGCTCTGTCTGTCTGCCTTCCTGTCAGTCATGATCTAAACAGACGGAAGTATTTGCAGAGATTTGGGACTAGGGAGTGCACACAAGGAAAAGTATGTAGGGGCAGAAATGAGAAATATCCTTTTGCCAACCCGTGCTCCTCACCCCCAAGCCATCAGTAACGCCAGGAAGAAGTCAAGTTACCACTCCAGGTTTGGCCGTTTTTGTTAAGACATTGGCTATTAACAAAATTAGTTATATGCAAAGCACATTGGAAAAGTGCTTTGCATTTTTCCTCAAGTGTGTGTTAGTTAAACTATACTTCGCTTTTTTTTCTTTATGAGATGAATATTGCAGCTTACAGAGATTTCAGACTGAAGCCTTAAACGGTGATAGTAAACCAGTTTCCACCATAGGTACGAAAAGTGAGCAGTGCGGCAGAGGTGTGCCTTAAAAACTCCTGCATTTTGAAACTGGGACGATGATTATATAAATCAGGATCCTAGGTCGTGGCATATTTGAAGCAGGAAAATTGTTGAAAGACTATTTAGGGGTGGTGATGAACGACAAAATTGGAAGAGCAGTGACATGGCAAGGTGATAATCCTAAAGATTAACAAACTGGCTGCACCAGTGTAGTATGGCAGAAAGTGGCCTGCGCTTGTCTCTGGTTAAACTGTTGCGTGACCTTCAGCAAGCATTTGCCACATTAGGGAGGTGTAAATGCATCTAGAACAACTTTTGTTTCTAAAATTCTATGAACTGGGGATCTGGGCATTTACACGGGAGGAGCAGGGTGAATTTGGGGAGGGGGACAGTAGAAGATACTTTGGAATTCAAGACCCCTTTATCCTTAAGCTGCACAAGTGAAGATTATCCTAGTGTCCTGTTTAAGGCAGGTTTTATTTCCTTTGGACAGTTTTTGACTGTACAGAGCCTAGCTGTTATTAACCATTATTTTATTAACCCATACAGTTATAGTTTAGGGTTTTATCTTAAAACCCCCACGTTAGAACTTGAGCTAACTCTTTAAAAAAGTATTACAGTCTCTTTCTTATGTTCAGATTCAAAGTTCATGCCTAGCAGAGAGCACCTTGGTGTGCCTTTGAAGTTTGTGTGGCGCCTTCTCTCCATCGCTTCTCAGCCTTCCTGGCACTTAAACACGCAGCAGCAAAATTAACCAGTTTATTTCAGCAGTCAGCCCAGAGACTCTTCTACTCATCTGCAAAATTAGAAAAGCCAAAGAGCCAAACTTTAAAGATTTATTTAAAGTTAGAATATCTTTGGCAAACAAAACATTTTGTTCTATTGTAAAGCCATAGTCTAGGACAGAGAACTAGTAAAATCTAAGTAGCATTTTGTCAGGGCTCTGCTGCCCATTTTCAAATAGATATTTATTTTAATCAATAAGCAATATTCTGAGAAAAGTGAATGCAATGTGTATAGAATACAGACACATACTCACATGTTTTATTATTTAACACCCATGCCAGGCACTGTTTTAAGCATCTTATATATGTAATTTCCTATTTATTTCAGATATGACACCTCTTTGCCAATTTACTTGTACATAAATTTACTAGTTAATGGATTTCATGAAACATTTTTATTTTTAGCTAATATTTTCTTCTGAGTCTTCCTGGGTGTTCCTGATATATGGTGTAGTACTCACTGTAATTTATCTGAAAAGTTATTTTATTAAGAGAAAATAAGGTATAATAAACATTGATATGATTATCTATTACTATCAAGATTCCCTGTGGTGCCAAATCTTATTCACTGGGTGCCCTCAACTCATACAAGCCTAAAGAAGTGGGGTGTCTTTGTGGATCATCCTTCAAAGGGTACCTTAGGCGGCATTATTGGCAATCTTTCCAGAACTCATGAAGGAAACTATGGCACATTTTTAGCTGTGTGTATTGACTTCTGGGCTTATTTTGAAATTCATAGTACATACATCAGTGTCATCTGGAGAAGGAAAAAAAGGATAAACCACATTTCCTTTGTGACACCGACTTTACCTTTCTCTTTCGTTCCATACCCTTCATCTCCATTCCCTCTATAGCTTTTGTTTTCCAGACATGAAGTTGCCAAGGCTTTCCCATGGGGTTCTGACCTCCCCCCACCTCTCTGACAGTTTGTTTAATTTTTATCTCACAACCAACAGTCAACTGTACAGTTAGAGCTACCATACTAATACCTACCTGTATACATTTATGGCAGAAATGCTCATTAATTCTTTGTTTATTTGTTATTTTCAGTCTATAATATATTCTGGGTGGGGAATAGCCCATGTTGCTGATATTTCTTCTTTTTAAAACATCAGACTTGTTTTATTTAATCATTTTGTTACAAAAACCCTTCTAAAGTAAATTATATACTGCATGTAAAAACAATGTAATTTAACCTTTTCTTAAAGAACATAAAAACATGTTAAAAAGCAAGAAAAAGTTAAATTACAAAGGTTTGCAACAGTTCCTCTCCCTCCTTGAGGAAAATCTGCATGTGTGAGGCCGTTTTCTTCTGCATCAAATCTGTTTGCTGTTGACTTGATTCTAGTGACTTCCTTTTTATTCTCACTTCACCAAGCCTTATTCTTTAGCAGCTTTCTTCTCTCAATCCTTCATTTTTAGTATCTAATTCACTTTCCCGGTCATGTGGGGCAAAGCAGTAGGTCTAGGAGAAGCCAGACGAACATGCTCGCAAAAGTGTAGAGCCAAGAAAAAGTCAGCTGGCCCCGGTCCCGAGGCCACCCCCCCTTTCTTGTGGAGGAGAGCGGCGGTGTAGAAAGCTGGCTCAGAGCTCACGTCTACTGTCCTAGCTCTATGGCACGTATTTATTCTTTGCTTTTCACTTCCCATTGGCTGGCTGCCTACTATCTATTGGTCATTGTAATGGGTTCTGATTGTATAGTAGAGAAGGAACAGACATAGTTACTTCGTGGAACTCCCAACCTAGTAGTACATAAACGCCCAGAAACAATAGAGTTATTATTCTCAAAACAAAAATGAAATAAATCACTTATCTGATAAAGCATTAATATTTAGAATATATAAAGAACTCCTATAACTCAACCATAAAAATTCCAATAACCCAAATAAAAAAATGGACAAAGGATAATGAGTCTTTTCCAAAAATGGTATGCAAATGGCCAAGAAGCATATGAAAAACTGCTCGACATTTCTAATTATCAGAAAAATGCAAATCAAAACCACAGTGAACTATTACCTCACACTTACTATGATCACCATTAGGCTACAATAAAAAAATAGGAAATATGTGTGGGTTTCTATAAATTGGAAACTTTGTGCACTACTAATGTGATTGTAAAATGGTGCAGCTGGTATGGAAAACAGTGTGGAGATTCTTCAAAAAATTAAAAATAAAGCTAGCATATGATCTAGCAATTCCATTTTTGAGCATGTGCCCAAAACAATTGAAAGCAGGGATTTGAAGAGATATTTGGGCACCCATGTTCATAGCAGCGCTACTCACCATAGTCAGGAGGTGAAAATAACCCAGGTGTCCATCAACAGATGAATGGATAACCGAAATGTGGCATATACATGTAATGAAATATTTCTTCCTTAAAAAGGAAGGAAATCCTGTCGAAATGTGAATGGACCTCAAGGACATTACAGGAAGTGAAATAACCCAGTCACTAGAAGACAAATACCATATTACAGCACTTAAATGAGAGGTATCTAAAGTAGTCAAATTCATAGGAACAGAAAGTAGAATGGTGTGGTCACCAAGGGCTAGGGGGAGGGCGGAAAGGGTGTTTTGTTATTTAATGGATATAGAGTTTCAGTTTTGCAAGATGAAAGAGTTCTGAAGATCTTTTTCATAACAATGTAAATTTGCACAACTGAAGTGTACACTTAAAAATGAAGACCAAGGGGAGCTGATGGGATGGTTCCAGCCTGAGTCCAAGGACCTGGGATCCAGGGAAGCTGATGGTGGGTATGATGAGGTCCATTGATAGCTGGCTGTCTGGAGACTCAAGAAAAGCCGAACTTTGAGTTAGAATCTGCACACAGGAAAAGACCAATATTTAGCTCAGTGAGGCAGGAAGAAGGTCCCTCTTTCTTGCAGGAGACTCAGTCTTTTTGGTTTATTCAGGCCATCAACTGATTAGACAAGGCCCACCCACATTAGGGTTTGCTTTGCTTAGATTCACATGATAATCTCATCCAAAAGGACTCTCACAGACACACCCAGGTTAACATTTGACCAAATAGCCTCGTACCCTGTGGCCCAGTCAAGGCCACATAAATTAACCATCACAAGTGCTAAGCATTCAATGATGGTAACAAAGACAGAGAGGACCAACTTAAACAGGAGAGTTAGAGAGGCTTAAGAGGGAAGATGGTATTTAAGGCGAGTCAGGAGTGGTGAGCAGGACTCAGCTACAGGGACAGGCCATTACCTAACTTCTGCTCACCTCTTCCTATTGGTATACCAGGGTGCCAATGTAAGAGCTAAGATGCCAGGGTGTCCCTATTGTTGTTGCATTGGCATGAAACTTATATAGAATTTAAGAATTGTGATGCAAACAACCAAATATGTATGGTTCTGCCCAGGTCAATAAGGAGATCATGTATAACACCCCTGAAACTCCCTAGTGCTAGGTCAATTCTCTTTACCTAAGGGAAACAATTTTCCTGTCATGTGTGACAATCATTTGCCTGATTTTATATTTCTATAATTTAAGTATGAATGATGAAACAATATAGCTTTGTTCTGCCAGGTTTTGTACTTTATATGAATGGACCCATTCTGAATATATTTATTAATCTTTAAAGCGAGCTTCCATGTCTCTGATCATCTTTCCCTTATTTCCAAGGTCTCTTGGGGTGTCTCATTTTGCCCCTGTATGATTCCATGGACAACACTTACCTCTAGTTGACTTACTTTGGCTTTCAGTTTTGTAAATGTTTATATTAGGAGTCTTTTGCCTTAAGGTTATACTTACTTCAGATTTCAAATATTAGGGACTGCTTGGATTTTAATCTTGGCTTTGACACTTACTAGCTGTGTAATCTTGTGCAAGTTACTTAACTTTTTTGCTCTGTGAAATGGGGATAATAATAAAACCAATGCCATGGAGTTGTGAAGATAGAAAATGTTGATGTATATATACATATAAAGTGCTTACCACAGTGTCTGGCAAGTAATAACATTCAATAACTGTTAAAGGTTATCATAACAGGGAAGGGTTCTCGTGTAGACTAAATGAAAAAAGCTGGTCAGAGTGCCTCTCTGGCACATAGTAGGTACTTACTCATTCTTGGTAGAGTTCTCTGTTTTCTTTTAGATTAAGTGGCTACTTTTTAGGTATTTGAGATTTCTGTAAGTCTGATGGTTGGATAAATGAGAGTTTCCCTAAAGTATGCTTGTATGTATGTACTTACATATCTGTATGATCATCACACCCTGTTTACACTTCTTTACTCAACAAGTATTTTCAAGGCTTACCATGTGTCAGGACTTATGTTACGCTCTCGAGACCCAAAAATGAATGACACACCCTAGCTTTGGAGTCAGGCAGCCTTGTAGGGCACACAGACATGAAAGGGTAAGGCACTAGTGCTATCGTCTGTATACCACGATGACAAGGAGGAGCTTGACCTTCAGGGGTCATATGATGTACCTTCTTAGATCATATATGGCTGGAGCAAAATTTTGAAGGATAGATGGATATGGGCCCAGTGAACAAAGGTGGGGTTTTTCCAACTAGTGGGAAGCACACATGTAGAGCTCCGGACAGGCAGCATCATGTGGTCCCCTGTACATCGCCGGTTCTTATAAGTTGTAGAGAAGCTTGTGATCAAACAGGTGACAGAGTTCTTAATTTTGGCAAAACCTTATTTTGTCGACAACATTATTATATTAGATTAGTACTGTCCAATAAAACATAATGCAAGCCAATGTGTAGTTAATACTTTTTAGCAGCCACATTAAAAAAAGTAAAAAGAAATAGTTGAAATTTATTTTAATGATACATTTTATTTACCCATCATATCTAAAAACATTATCATTTTAACTTGTAATCTATATAAAATTATTAATATTATATTTTAGTTTCTTTTTTGGTACTAAGGCTTCAAAAATTAGCATATTCAATCAGACTCTAAATTTTCATAGAAAATACTTTGCCTGAATTTAAATTTCATAAAAATCACAGTTCAAATATAGATTCATATATACAGGTTGTTCGAGCATACATAAAAGATTTTAAATAACTAAATAATATAAAATTTAAAATAATTACATTTAAATGAAATTAAAAATTTAGTTCCTAACTCACATGAGTCATATTTCTGGTATTCAATAGCCCCATATAACTCATGATTGCCATTTGGGACAGCTTGGTATCAAACTGTAGTCCCTTTAATTTAATAAATATAATTTCCTTTAATGTAGCCAAATGATAATTTACAACTATAGCATCCTATGGGTTTTAGTAAGTCATTTATAGATATGATCAGTTTTTCATGCTTCTTTTCTTCTGAAGTTACCATATTCACCGCCACTTACTGAGGCTCCCCTCTGGCCCCCCATCTGTCTGTATCCAAAGATCAGTTCTCAGTCATCTTATTCTGTGCAGCCTCTGGGATGCAGTGATCGCTTCCTTCTGCTGGACACATTTTCCTGGTGTCCATGCCATCACACCCTCCTAAGTTGTCCTTTAACCTCCCTCGTTGGTTTTCTCTTCTCAGTTTTCTCCTCCTCGTTAGTTTACTGACCTCTAAACTTCCTAAGGTTCAGATTTCAGTCTTTGGAATTTCAGCCTTTGGACCATTTCATCACTCATGTTTTGGTGATCCCGCCTAGTCTCATCCTTTTAAATATCATTAACACGTTGATGCCTCCCGAATTTGGATCTCTAGCACACGCCTTTCCCTGAACTCCAGTCTACTCTACCACCTCGTGTGATGTCTGATACACAGCCCCAGTAGAACGGATCTAAATTTCTGATTTCCCATCAGGTTCTGCCAGTTTTCTCCATGTTGCTTAACAGTAACTCTATCCTTTCAGTTACTCTGGGCAGGAACCTTGGCATCATTCTTGCCACCTCTTTTTCTCTTACACCCCCAGATAAACTGGTCAGCAAATGCTATTGGCTTTCTTTTAAAAATACATTTAAGATCTATCCACTTACCAGTTTTTGTTTTTTTTCTGTTACTATCCTGGTCTAGGTTACTATCATTCTTATCTAGGTAATTAGAGTAGCCCCCTACTTGCACTCTGCACTCCCACTATTACCCAGTTTAGCCTACTCTCAACCTAGAATCCATAACATGACACTTTGCAAATCTCCAATGACTTTCCATGTCGGAATGAAAGCCACAGTTCTGACAGTGGCCTCACAATTCTATGTGCCTCTCTGACCTGATTTCCTGTCTCCTGTCCCCCTTTCTGGGCTTATTAGCCCCTGGGCTTTTCCAGGAACATGAGCCAGGCCGCTGTATCAAGGCCTTTGCCCTCACAGTTCCCTTAGTCTCGCTCCCCCGTTGTCAATTGGGCACATCTAATGTGCTCCTCTTTCAGACCTTTACGTAGGTGTCACTCTTTTAGGGAGGGATTCTGTGACCAAAAGTCCATTGCTAGCTCAGCTGGCACCTCTGTGGAAATAAGAAAATGGCATCCACGTGGGGACATGGTTCAGAGATGGGCAAGCAGGGGATCTACTGGGCAACCCATCAAAAGATCCCTGGGGCACATTGTAATCTATGTGATTGCCATTTCTAGAGCAGCCTGCTTGGAGTCAGTTTTGTGCAAAGAAAAAGGACCCCTTCCTCTAGGCTGCCTTCAGCCACCACTAGCTCCCTTAGCTGGACACCTTTCGTAGGGCTCAAAATGAACAGTGTCATGTCGAGGCCCTCATGACTGTTCTTCCCACCTCCCATGTCTCTCTGTCTCCCTTCTCATTTATTTTTCTCCATAGCGTCTATCACTCTCCAGGACATGAAAACACGAGGCCCCGTGTTCAAAACTATGAAGAATTTCAAGGTGGTGACAACAGAGCATAGGAGGGAGCACAGGTCCTTCCGAGCTCAGAGCCCTGCGCAGTTGCACAGGTTTGTGCCCACGAAGCTGGCACTGCCGTTATTTTGAAAGACTACCTATTTTACCCATTTATTCTGTTAATTGTCTGTCTTCCAAGGCTTGAATATAAACTCAATAGGGCCTGTGATTTTCTTGTTCGATTCTGTTATATCTGTGGCAACTGGAACAGATTATTTGTTGAATAAATGAATGGGCTAAGCACTAGGCTATAGGCTTTAAATATATTATCTCTGAAGCCAATTTTACAGATGAGAAAGCAGAGTAAGACAACACTGTTAAATCTGCTGTCTTATGCCTGTGTAGCGGGGGACAGGTAAGCTGTGCCATTAGGAAGAATGAGATGCTAAGGTTCAGGGAGAGAGTGCACCTGCCCAAGAGTGAACATTTCAGTGCCAGAGTTTCACTCTTTTTCTCTGGATCCTACTTCAGGCAACAACTTATTTTTGGCTCTTTTGCTTAGAGCGGGTGAAGGGAACAGTCACTCAAGGAGAGGCAGCCACCAAATGAATTTTGCTGTTTATCTCCTTTTACTTGAAAATGCCCTTGATAATACCATTACATACTTTTTTCTGGTATCTCATAAGTTATGTTTGTTCCACACAAATGTCTGTGAAATAGACAGAAATTGTTTGTTTGGTTTTTTACTTTATAGATGTGGAATTTGAAAACCAAATTGCCTAAGATCATGTACCTTTAGTGAAGAGTGGGGCGGTCAAAGCCCAAGTATTTTTTTTGTCCCTGTTTTCCTTTGTTTTGATCAAAAGTAGTCTTTTTTTTTTAAAAAAAAGATTCTTTTAACTTAATAGCAAATTTGTTTTTTTGATAAATGTTTACCATTTTTGTATTTCTATGTAATGAATATGTTGACAAATCTCATTATTTTTCTTAAAGCAGTGATTTTTGTTAAGCTCGTATAAATCTCACAGTGAAAGTAAGTGTATATCAAGAATTAGAGTTTCTGATATATTGGATGGAGCTTAAAATTGGTGTGTTGTAGCACATCAAATTGATAAGGTGTTTATAAACTTGAAAATAGCTAGATGAACTATTTCACTGATTCAAGGATTAAATGGTAATTCAGTCTGGTGGCTTCTGATGAATTAGAACTTGCTGAAGTTTTCTGAAGAGCTATGATATAGACAGTTGCTTAGGATAAAGTTCTATCAATTGAGAAACAGATTGTATTTCTGGGAATGATAGCTTGAAATATTTCTTATCATTTTGGAACTTAGGCGTCTTTGCATTCATTATTGAATAATTCTGGATAATGTCAGAAACCAGACATTCTAAAAATAAAACATGCTCTCATAAAATTAACATTTTTTTTCAGGGTAAGGAATGTTAGTAAAACCTAGCACTTTGCAGTTCTGTTTCTCATCCTGATCCAGTTGATGGCGCTATACTGTCAATAATTCGTTATTCCATGTACTCATGTCAGTCTTAGTTGATGTTGATGAACTCAGCCAAGTGAACTCATTTTTTCATAAACCTTACCTGATCTGAGACATGTAGGAGCTCCTCATTTTATAAATGAAGCATATTTCCCCCAAAGTTCTAAGTATGTAAGCAGAATCGCATAGCGAATGTCCTAAGAAAGTGGTTATTTAAAGAAATCCTTTCAAGAAGTCAAGGATCTTCTCAAAGATCACTCTACTTTATTTATTTAGATTTTGGTCCAGGTACTTCTTTCATTACTCTCCTGTGTTGGATTCACTATGTGCTAAATGGCAAGAGTGACAGTGTGGAAGGTTCTCTCTCGAGAGAAACTCTCACTTAACCACAATATTTGAAAGGCAACCTCTGAGTCTCAGAAAAGGGTCTCTGTCAAGTGTCACAACGTGAGGTCACTTGATCTCCACTTTGCCAGGGCTTTCCCAGGCAAATAAGCATCTCGTTGGCATATATTTGATGGTCCCAAGGGTTTATCTTGTCTTTCATCTCAGAATTCAGTTTAGTATGATAAAAAAAAAGTACAGGAAGTAGCTTATCATCCTCATACAACAATTTAGTTCCTCTCTGAGGCGTTGAATGGGATTTTTGTTAGTGTTTGAACTTGCCATTAACTCCTGATGAGAAGGTTGCTTACCTTCAGTACTTACTTTAATTTCTTAATTAGTGTCCTCAGTGGTAGTGAGGGGGGCGTAGGCTTTATTCCTCAGTTCTGAGTCTCTGAGCTCTGCTGAATGGGACTTTCGTCACCTTGGATCGCTGTCAGCCTGCCTCTTGAGAACTTCCTGGTCCGACGGAAAGTGCTGGCTTTCTCCTCCCTTTGGTAGGTGTGGTAGGACTTACGCCTACTCCATGGGTTTTTGGGTAGGGTGGTTCTAGGAACAGTATTTATCTGTCGGTCTTGGGCTATGTAGCAGTAGGATTCAAGGTGGTGAGTTTGTTTGGATTTAATTTACTTGGGTTCCAAGGATTTCTTTTACTTTTAGGTTCTGAGATACCTTGTATAAACCAGGAGCTGTAAGACCTTGGAAAAGTTACTTAACCTTCCTCAAGTCAAATTAGATGCTAGTTTGTCTGGCAGAACCCTGACTCAAAGGAAGGAACGGAATCTCCTGTACTTGTCCTTTTCTCTTTGCTGTTTGTACTACTTACCAGGGATACGCTTCTGTTAAATAACCTCCATGTTGTAGGGTGTTTTATTGGTATTTACAGAAATACAGTGTTATGGTCAGCACAGTGCCTAGAGTATAAAGCATTCAATAAAAGGTCATTGTCATTGCTCACTATATGTCTGCTACGATTACGGTGGCTGCTATTACTAAGTTATTTTGAATAGTTTTAGACCAATAAACAGATAAGTTCTTGGATTAAAGTTCTGCACTGGGACCTTTATATATATTATTTTTTTAATCCTCATGACAAACTGATGAAGTGGGTCACCTCCCCGTTACGTAAATGTGGAAACTATAGCTCAGCGCTACTAAGAATATTTTTGTTGAGAATTTTTAAGAAATTAAACTGAAATTTGAGCTCAGTTTGCTTGACCCAAATTTCGTGTTCCTTTCTGGATTCCATGAGCATCCGAATTAAGTCTAGAAATGAAACAAATTCAGGTGAGCACACAAAGATTCCTTCCTGTATCGGCACGGACATCTCCACTGCCTTGACCTCCATGAGTTTTTTTCACCATATAGAACTGGTTTGTGGAACTTGATAATAAGCTCAGCTAGATAAACTCAATTTTCTATAACTTTTATGGCTGCCTCTAACCCAGCTCAGTTTTCATACTTTCCGAGTCCCAGCCGATAGCAGTTTGTAGCTTAGGGAAGCCTCCACTTGACGTTTGGCGTGGTGGCCCCATCGTGCAACAAAAAGTCTCTCATGCACAATAATTTCCAATGGACACTCATAAAATATTAAGGTATCAACTGTCTGCCAGTGAGAGGAAGGATATGGAAGGTTAATGGAGCCCCTTGGCTACAGAAAATCTAGAGCCCTGTTGAATAGAATAGAATTGCTCTGGGGGCCTGTTCCAGGGTATTAAAAGTTGTGGGGTGCGCCTGTTCCAGGACATTAAAAGTTGTGGGGTACGCATGACGTCTTTCATCTCCTCACTGTTCCATCATCTCCTTTTCACTTTTCACCTCTCCAGCTACTTCATTTCCCAGCCTTGGAGACTGTTTGTTATTACCACTCTCACTCATGGGTCACGACCTTGAAGTTTCCTTTCAAAACTGGAACACAGGTGGAAAAGGAAAATCACATTGCACCATGTGCATCACAGACCCTTGTCTTTTGCTGTAACGGGCACCATCCCTGATGGGACTGTATTCGCGGTGGCCCTTCCAAGACCATTCTCCCTGCAGGAAAGTCTATGAACTGTCATCCTCCCTTTCAAATACCACGGGGGTGCTTTTTGCTTATGTATACTAATAATATACATTATTTTCCTACTTTGTGTAAGATAATTTGTTTTCTGGCACAAAATTTAATTTGAAATGAGTCAATGTTATTTGATGTAGCTAAGGTAAAAAAAAAAAGGTATGAAGTGAAGGAGAAAATTTATGCTTAGGTGTAATATTTGCAGGGAATGAAAACATTGGTTAAGCAAAATTATCTTCAAATATATTTTTGGAGGAAAGCAAGAGTCCTATATACAGAATTTTGATTATCTATAGAAATTTCCTGGCATAAGCCTGATATAAAAATTGGTTTGCTGTATATTACTTTTTGTGTTCCAGAAGATTTCCCAAAGAAGATAATTAATCTGATAAAGCTGCTATATAAGCCCACTATACAGTTTAATACAAAAACCCTTGTAACATTTCAAAATGACAATGACCACCAGGGACATATGCAGTGAGAGTTAAACAAGACCTTGCATACTTGAGATTAAAACAGCTTATTTCGCTTTAGTTTTTGAGACTACTGGGAGAAGCAGAGCAGATCCAAGTTTTTTCGTGTTGTGTAGTTTTATAGAAGACCACAGGTAAGCTGCAACAGAAATTGCATGGTAGGAGCATCTATTTCTCATTCACAGTATTCATATAACATGCATATTGCAGAAAGGCATTAAAAGATATCCAGTGTCACAGCAGCTGGACAGTGCTAAGTGTTCCCATGGCATAAATTCAGGCATCATGCCCTCTTTATTACATTGATTTAAACTGGAGTACTACAGTGTTTGCATCAAAAATTAAAGTAAATATTTTTATGTATCAGATGAACCAAGGTTTCTAAGACCTCCAATCTAATACAGGCATAGAGCATGAGGATTAATTTTGGTGTGCTTATAGCAGGAGTTAACTTTTGAGAGCCGAAAGACAACACATAGAATGGGTTGGAGTTTCCAGTAATCCTAACATGGAAAGAAATGATAATACACTTTAATCAGAATGCCTTATGAAAAAGTGTAGCTATTTATGGTAATGATGACATTGACAGTGGCATGAGGAGCAAAACATGTTGAACAGAATAATTTCTTTATAGCTACTTCAGCATGTAGTAAAAGGAAATACAGCGGTCCCCCCTTATCCACAGGGGATAAGTTCCAAGCCCCCCAGAGGATGCCTGAAACTGCAGACAGTATTGAGCCTTATATATACTGTGCTTTTTTCTATACATACATCCCTATGATGAAGTTTAACTTATAGCTTAGACACAGGAAGAGATTAACAACAATAACAATAAAATAGAATAATTATACTGTAATACAAGTTATGTGAATATGGTCTCTTTTTCTCAGAATACCCTGTGGCGCTCTATGCATAGCATGACTACACTGGACAAAAGGGGTGATTCACATCCCGGGTGGGACAGAGCAGCACAGTGCAAGACAATATCGTGCTACTCAGAATGGTGCACAATTTAAAGCTTATGATTTATTTATTTTTGGAATTTTCCATTGAATACTTTTGGACCATGGTGAACCATGAGCAACTGAAACCTTGGATAAAGGGGGCACTGCTGTCAATGATCTCTCATCTGTCTGTCTAGGGTTTGTTTTATCAAACCAACTATCGCTAGGTTGAAGTGGAAGGCGAGTTCTCACTGTATTCGTTAAGATGTTGGTGCCAAATTACATCTGGCATGGAATTCTCCCAGAATTTAATTCCAGGGCTGTCGAAGGAAGTACTGCTGCCACATGGACCATCGTGCCTCATGGCCCCTGACAGACTGGATTAGGGGCCCCTGACAAACATTGCTTCTCTGGCCTTTAGTTTCTTCCTGCCTCATGCAGAGTACTATTATAAGGAGGAACTAAAAATTGTGAATATATATTCCAAGGTCTTGCGGAGCTTAAATCTTGCGGAAAAATAAGTCTTTGGGAGCTATCCACTGAATCTAATGTCCGGAGGTAATGTCCTCAAATGTTGACTACATAAATGGTTTGCTCTTCTAGGATGGCGGCTGTACTAACAGAACAAGTTGATTAGGGTCAGGGACTTTGTATCCAGCAGTTCAATCTTGGTCCCAGCCACCCCTACCCCTCGACCCGGGGTCGATATGAGGTTTCAGCTTTGTTGCCTGCAAAACAGAGCAAATAATAGTGTTTACTCACAGGGTTTGTGAAGAGGAATGTGGTAATCCCTGGAAACTGTTCAGCATGAAGCTTATCACATACTAAGTGCTCAGTGAATGTGTCTTACTCTTATCGAAGTGGCTTCTTAGCAATGCAGGGGGTACAAAGATATAAGTGTCTATATGTTTCCTTTCTGAACTTCGTTTAGCTCTAGAGGCGTCATTTTTACTCTAGGATAGGAGCCTTGATCTTGCCAATTTAAGGTTGTATAGTAACTTCTGATTTAAAACTTAAGTTCGTTTTGTGTGAATAGTCAGATTCAAATTTCTTCTCCTCTCCCTCTCCCAGCACCAATCCTAAACTCCCAGGGGCTTTTGGGTTGTTTTGGCATCAAGGAAGTGTGAAATGGTCTGTGTTGCTTTTTATTTGCCTTCTGCTGCTGTTGTTTTGATAGTTTATCACCTACTCTCCTTATGTGAGACTTACATGGTGACATGGCCCTGCCTTGGCTCTTGATACAGTAGAATTGCCCATCCACTTCTATTGGCCTGATGACTCCATAGTCCTTGCAAATTATGCTTAATGAGCTTATCTTCATCACTATGATTATTAGTGATTCTACCCCTCTAAAGGAGTACACTAGGGATTAGAACAACACAGACCGAATAAGGGGCAGGTTGTGTAGCCATAAATCTCTTTAAGACCGTGGTGGTCAATGGGCAGTTGGTGATGAAATCTGTAAAACTAGTTTAATTAAAAATTACCATAGCTGGAATTTAACCTCAAGTGCCTATTTCTAAATCCCGTGTTCCTTCCACTGTTGCCATTGCTACCTCAATTTTTAAAAGAAGATATACTTTTATTTATACTAATTTTGACTTTAAATTTTGAAGGGGGAGCCTATATTCCACCAACAGGAGGGCTAAGAACATTCTGTTAATCCAGACCTCTTCAATTCCACCTAAGAGCCAAGAGCGAACCCTAGATTCTTTCCCCGCCGTTTGCAAACGCCTTCAGTCTCACTACCACATCCTTCCTTGAGCCTATTAAGACTGGCTTCATTTGCCCTTTACTCCTTGAATGTTATTTCCCACAAGAGATCCACATTCTAATTTCTAGTAGGTTTGCCTATGTGCTATTTTATCTCCTCTCACCCTTTCCCATTTTCCAAAATTTTTCCACTGGGCCCCTCAAGGTTCACCAAAAGCACCCCTAACCCCATCTTCTCTGAACAGTTCCTTCACCTTCTCGTACTAACGTTATCCTGGTTCTTCAGAGGATTTTCCTTCCCCTGTGGATATCTCAAGTGGTGTCTTCTTTCATCCAATAGCCCTCCTGGCATAAAAGCTGGAAAGGGGGAAGATTTCCTGGCTTTTCATTGCCACTTTAAGATTGTTCTCCCTTTATCTTCCCTGAAATACCCTCACTGTTGAATCTCATGTAGATCGACTATATGATCCTCGACCTCTCAGTGTTCTTATCAGCTGATCTCTAACCTTTTCCACCTTCCTTGATGATTTCAGCTCCTGACACTGTCCATTGCTCTTCCTGTTTTAATTCATAGCAATTTTAATATATATGCACATATGAGGGCAGACTGCCCCCTCCCCCCCAACAAAAAAAATAACCCGGGATTATCTTCTGGAGGGCAGACGCCTTGCAGTACAGGTCTCCTCCACTATGTGAGTGTTGTAGGAACCCACCTGTATCTGTGAGAAGCTGCGCGCGGCTTCAGTGAATTGTTTTGTGAAGGCCCTTTCAACGCGTTAGCCCATTTCCTGCTGGGTGGTTTCCCAGCGCGCCTGCTCCGCCCTCCCGGTTCACCGGATCTCATCCCAGGCGCCTTTTTCCTGTTTCCCTGGGTGAAAAACACTCCTCAAGGGGAAAAGTTTCGTTGTTGTGGAAGAGGTGAAACAAAAAATGGCAGAAGCGCTCAAAGGCATTAAAATCCACAAGTTCCAAAACTGGAGCCATGGACAAAACGCCTTGATAGGTGTATTGCGTCAAATGGAGCGTACGTTGAAGGTTGACTGAAGTTTAAGCATGTAAGAATAAAGAGACAATTTTTTAATTAATCCTGTTTTTTCGGGTCCCCCCTTGTCATCTTTGCAATACCTTGGCAGCTCAGTTTCTTGAACTCGCCTCCTCAATAGACTGGTCCTGCCTCCTGCCTCCAGCCACTTCATCCCATAGTCATTTCCTGGCCTTTGCATTGCCAATCCCTGTCACCCACACGTGATTCCAATGTCGGCTGTGCTGACTGCCGTTTATGCTTTTCTAGCTGAAATCCTCGTACTATCCCAGCGTGCTTCTAATACTCTATGAATCCTTCAACCCTCCAAATCCATTTATTTTACTGTCCTTCAGCTTTTTCTATTCTCTCAATCTTCCTGATTTTAATCCCACAATCAGTCATCGTTTTACCTAATTTAATCCCACAGTTTCACCTAATTTTAATCCCACAATCAGTCATCCTTCTCACTGCCTTGCGTCCATTCCTGACTCACTTGCCTTTCTTTTGTGTCTTTGTACTTAGCTTAGAGAAGCACAACCCCCTTTAAATCCAACTCCACTGTCTGCCCATGTGCGGCTGATTGAGGCTAAAGTAAAACAGGTTGATTGGTATAACTTTAAACCTATAACCATATACCTCAAATGGGTTTTGAAGGCCTCTTGGTCATCAAACTGACCTTTACTGGTTTTACTCCTCTGCTGTCCGAATGCCCTTTTCATCATTTCTGCTGTCTTTTCAAAGCCCAGCACCTCTTTCTCATCTTCACTCTTCCCCAGTGCCCTTTCTTCCCGATTTATTGAGAAAACTGAAGGATCATCAGAGACCTTCTAGCAACACATTTACCCACCCGCCAGCATCTGCCTTCCTGTCCCCTACCAAGCAGCAGTGGCTCTCGACCCTGCGGTCACACTGGAATCACCTGGGGGTTTTATAAATCTACTGATACCTCGGCTCCTGCACTGGAACCGTTAAATTAGAGCCTGTTGGTTGGGACCTGAGTATTATATTTTAAAAAGACTTCCCCAGAGATGTTTCTGTCCAGCCAGCATTGTGAACCATTACCATAGAAGAAGCATCGCTGTTCCTATCGAAAGCCAATCCCCCTACTTTGTTTACTGGATCCTACTTCTCTCACCTCCCAAGGACGTGACTCTAGTGATTCTCCCTTCTCTTCGCACCATCAGTTACTCACTTCTCTAGTGGGTCATTTTCACCAGTATATAAACATGCTATCATTTTTTCCAATATTTTTTAAAAGTTCTTTTTACTGCAGTTTCCCATCAGTTCCATGATCACTTCTATTATTTTACACTCCTTTGCTTTTCTTCCGTTCTCTCTTATAATATATTTCATCTGAGTCACCACTCTGCTAAGCCTGCTCTTGTTAAGATAACAAAAGACTTCAACTAGGATTAGTCTAATATTCAGTTCTTAGTCCACATCTTGATATGTTAGCAGCATTTGACGTAGTCGATCAAATGCTTTTCCTTGATAAACTTTATTTGGCTTGTAGGATATCACACTATTTTTCTCCTATCTCATTTTCTCTCAGTCTTTTTTACTGGTTTCTTTTTAAATTTTTATGGTTCCTGACCTCTCAGTGTTGGTGGAACCTGGAGTTCCGTCTTTCTTTCCTTATTTCTATATACTCACCCATAGTTATACCATCTAGTTCTATGCCTTTAAATAACATCAATAGGCTAATGGTTTCAAAACTATATTTGTAGTCTGATCTTATCCTTAACTCTTCACTTATATATCTGAATTGTTTAATTCCACAATTCCTTGGAGAGCTGATAGACTGATAGCTTTTTCCATCCCAGATAGTGGAAATTCTGTTCCTCCATTGCTCAACCCCCAAACCCTGGCGTAATCCTTGAGACATCTTTTTCTTTTTCTTTTTTCTAAACTGTATTGAATTTATTGGGGTGATATTGGTTAACACAATCATATAGGTTTCAGGTGTACAGTTCTATAATACATCATCTTTATATTGTATTGTGTGTTCATCACCTAAAGTCAAGTCTCTTTCTGTCACCGTTTATTCTCCCTTTACCCCCTTCTACCTCCCCCAACCCCTTTCCCTCTGGTAATCACCATACTTTTATCTGTGTCTACGAGGTTTTGTTTTTGTTTTGTTTGCTTATTCCCTTCACCTTTTTCACCCAGCCCCCCACACCCACACCCCTCTAATACCTGTCAGTCTGTTTTCTCTGTCTATGAGTCTCTTTCTATGTTGTTTGTTTGTTTCTTTTGTTCATTAGATTCTACATACAAGTGAAATCATATGGGATTTGTCTTTTCTCTGACTGGCTTATTTCATTTAGCATAATAATCTCAAAGTCTATCCATGCTGTCACAAAAGATAATATTTCCTTCTTTTTTATGACCAAGTAGTATTTCATTGTGTAAATGTACCATAGCTTTTTTATCCACTCATCTACTGATGGACAGACACCTCTTTTTCTTATACTTGCATTCAATTTATCAGTAATTCTCACTGTACCTTCAAATTATATCCTGTATCTGGCCACTTCTCACCACCTCCACTGTTATCACTCTGGCTTAAATCACCAATATTTTGGCCTGGATTAGTATATAATTTCCTAAGTGGTCTTCTGCTTTCTCCTCTCCCGTATATTGTTCAGTCAAGCATCCTGAGTGATGAATTTAGGGCCTAAGTCAGTTCTTGTCAATCCTCTCTGCTCAAATACTCCTGTAGCTCTCTTTGTATCTCAGAGTTAGAGCCAATTCCTGGTCACGGCCAGTAACTCCCAGGATGACCTGGCCCAGCATTTCCTTCCAAGGTGGCTCCTCTTTTCTTTTCTCCTGTTCTGCTCCAGCACTCCGACCTCTGCCCCTTGGCTTTCACACTGGCATTTCCAGAGGGAATTTTTGCCCCAGGTAGTGACATGGCTACTCCCTTATCTTGTCTCAGCCTGTATCCTGTCAGTGAGGACTTCTCTGGCAACTTTCCCTTTGTCCTTTGTTTTTTCAGAGCATCTTAACGTTGCCATCTAATGTTGTATGTAACATATTTATTATTATACTGTTATAATATTGGAATATTATTCTATATAGTGTACTTATTAATGATTCAGTTATCAATGGAAAGTGTATTCTTTCCCAATTTACTGTCTCATTTAGTGTCTAAATTAGTGCTGATTTATTATATCAGTTATATTTTATATTAACATTATAGATATTTTAATTTCAGTGCTTGATAATGCTTCAAGTACTACTTCACAAATTGCCTTTGTGATTATTGCTTTATTTTAAAATTTTACACATAATAATTTCATATTTATAATTAATTAATGAGACTGAGAAATTTTATCGTGAGTCAACATCAAGAAAGTGAAGTGGAAAATTGAGGATATTATACTGATAAGCTGGGCCAAAAATGCATTTATCTGAATTGAGCAATTAAAACATAATTTACTGTTTGGGGTTGAATAATTAACTACCATTCATTGCCCCATTTCCTCATTTCCTACTCTTACTACAGATTTAGACTTGATCAAATAAGATAAGCGAAGAAATTGACCATTATACAATTAGAAAACAATATACAATGATCCGAAAGATTGCACTGGGGGAGGTGCTGGTTGATCTGAGTGTTTCGCAGACAGAAATTATTTAACGATTTAGAAAGGCAGTTAGAAGGGCTTTCTAGGCACAAAGTGCAACATTGTCAGAAGGCTTATACAAGAGAAATGGCAGTGAGAATGCAGCGGTGGTTCTGGGGGGAGGAGAAATTGAAGGGGGAAAGGTTGGATGAGAAACAATGAATATTAAGTCAACAGGTCTTCCGGTGGATTCCTCAGTGCCCTCTTTCCAGAGGCATCTTCTGAATTTTAAACAGAGCATCAGAGAAAGGAAGCCAAGAGGAAAGTGTGATCGTGAAAGTGTAAATTCCTTGAGGGAAAGTTGAAATCAATGCATTGTTATGATAGAAAATAAAATAATAATTGCTACAAATTACTTATTAGGCCGTTATAGGTGGTCTGCTTTAGGCTTTACACCCATTTTGTTATTTAATGTTTGTAACAACCTAAAGAGATCGCAACCGTGGTTATCATGTCCATTTTACTGAAGAAGAGATATGGGCAGTATTGGCAAACCCAGGTATTAACTCAAGTCTCTGAGTCCAGAGCTCTTAACCATGGCCCCAGCACTTTGCAAAGAGCCTTCCTTTGCTGAGTATGGAGATGCCTGGCCCCCACACCAGAGGTGCTGAATTAGAATGTCCACGAATGGAACCCAATAGTCTGCATTTTAAATGAACACGGTTCTTTTGCCCAATATGGTTTGAGAATCCCTGAACTACCCAATACTGCCTCTCTAGAATTACATATGTTCGTAAGATTCACAGAGCCCCTGAAAGAAGAGTTGCTCTTGTTTCTAAAATGTAGTTATTGATTCTGTTGCATGGGCCTACAGCTCTACCTGCCTGTTATTCAAGGTATTCAAGGATTTTTTTTCCCCACATGATTTCTTGGGCCTTTCAATATATGCCTACCATGTGGCTTTGATAGACTTGTACCCAGGTAACAAACATGTTTATCCTTTCTTTGGTCCCTACTAGGGCTTTTCTCCCATAGAAATAAGTGGCCTTAATTACTTTGGCAGCAGGGGAAAATGCACTGTCCCCAGATATCTACCAGCTCCTTCCCTCAATCTCCAAACTCCTGAGCCTTCTGATAGGTCATTCTAGAGATCACAGGCCAACTATTGTTGTGGAGGGGTTGTGGAGGCTATAGAGATCAACTGAATAGAAGGAAGAAATGTTTAACCAACAGAGATGTTCACCAGTGGAATGCTATGCCCCGGGAGGCACTGAGTCCCTCACTGGCGAGCATAAACAGAGCCTGGATGCCTAATTGTCAGGGATGCTACACAAAGAACTGGATATGACTTTGACCTTATTAAAGAAAACTAAATGTTTAATTTCTGACAGTAAAAATTATGAAAAAAAATGCACTCCTTTTAGAATGCTGTCTGGATTCCTAAAAGTGGGCAGTTTTATGGTTTTTCTTACTATTTTATTGTGTCATAAGTGCTTTCCTCCTCAAAACAAAGTTTCCACATCGAGTGACTTCAGATGCTATGAAAGTAGCCCTGCCAGGTTCTGCTGACGGTTAACCCTCTTGTTCTTGACTACTCATCTTCATTTCCCTCTCCTACCCTGTGTATTCAAATGGCAGGAACGGGGTCTGGGAGGTCTACATGACTCACTCTCCTTGCCGCGTGCAAGTGCTTACTGCTCCCAGCTGGGCATTTAGGTTAATTGGACATGAATGACAATGATGTGAGTGAACTTATCATAGTTAATGTACCTATTAAGAATACATTTCCATGCAGCATCTGTACATAATTTGGATAAGGAAGCATAAAACCTGAAATACATCCTTCCTTAATTATTTTTCCAGCAGAAGTGGAGAGCATCTTAGATTAATGTGGAATTTTCACTGTGATTCTGTCAATTGGGAATAAGAGACTTATCTTGAACCCACGCTGAAGATTTATTGTGACACATGGCTCAGGTGTATTCCACTCAGAAATCTTTTCTAAATAAAAGTGGGATGAGAGCACGAGCCAGAGGTGGGTGAGTCACCAAGCCAAGAAATCAGAGAATTAGAAAAACCTAAAAGCATAGAATTGCAACCAAAATGTGAAAAATGGAAACAGGTAATAGAGAGTCTCCGAGTAAATTTTACACAACTTCGGAGATGACTTAACAGTCACGCTTTTATTTGGGCTAGTCGGATTTCAGCCGGAGAGCAAAAACAATAAGCTATAAAAACCACTGCCCATTTATTAAATCTCTGCTATGTATCAGATATACTAAATATCATACATTCTATATTACATTTAATCCTTACACTCAGGCTTTAAGGAATATAATGGAAGGTTCTGATCCCTAGTACAGGGAAGCCTAGATAAGGCAACAGACTCAGGGAGGTAACTTAACTTGCTGAAGGTCAAACAGTTGTCAGTCTTAGAGCCAGGGCTCTAACATGGATATATCAGACCACAAAGCCCATTTTTAAAAAACTATTATGGTATATATTCTCCCTTTAGTATGTTTAGCTCTGGACCTCGGCCTTCAGTAGGGATGTAGACAAACTGGGCACTGTTCAGAAGAGGGTGACCTCTGTGACAAAGGGTTTTATGTCATTTCCTATGAGTAAGGATCAAAGGCCCCGAGGATGGCTTAGACCAGTCAAGGAAAAGGTGAGAGCTATCCTCTAGTATTTAAAAATATAAGTATGTATGGGGAAGCTGAATTCACATGATGTATGGCCAGGATCTACTGGGACAATTTGTTCTAACTGGGGGAATGAATTTCTTTTCATAGGGTGATTTGGAGAAGATGTGGGACAGCCACTTGGTGGGGATTTTATAGAAAAGATTGGGTTGGATGTTTGGACTACATGTTTGTGGTCCCTTCCAAACCTTAACTATATGAATCTAGGAAATAGAATTGTAAGCAAGTTGTAAATCATGTTCAGCTTATGACACATTATTTTCATATACCACATGTATAAAAGAAACTTTGTGGGGTTTTTTTTTTTTTTTACAATCTGTCTTTACAACCAGAAAACAGCTATTTGGAGAACAAAAATCTCGTCTGTCTAACTCTTTGTTTACTCCAGATCCCTTGCCTGGCAAACACCACACACTGAAACGCTTGTTGAGTGAACCAGTGAAGGGCGCATGAGAATACCATGTCAGGGCCTACAATCTAGCAATGAGATATGCCTTAGAAATCTTTTTGAGGAGATCTGTCTAACGTTTTCTGTTAGGTAGTCTTTCCTTGATGAACGAGTCGAGGCTTTAACTGGAATAGCACTAGTCATTTTCATGAGGCTTAGAGTATCCCATAATTTCAAATAACAAGGATTTCTAAGTAAAGCATTTTCAGCCTCATGGGCCCTCAAGCGCATTGCTCAGCCTCCCACACTTCGGCCCCCTGCAGCAAGGCGGGAGGGGCAGTGGGACGAATGTCATGCCTGTAATTTGGGTCTCCTTCTTACTTCCAGTGTGAGGTTAGCTTTAGGCTCTTTATAGAAATTTTTATTGGATCCTAAGACAGGGATGGCCCGTGGCAAAACTGTGAAGTAAATGAAGTTTGACTTTAATGCCTTCCAGCTGAACTTTTAACACTGTTCTCTCCTGCTGCTGCCTGGAATTCTACCCACTGGTCTTCATTTTTAAAGTTAAGGCACCAGGGACTGATGTGGGGGAGAGTGTGGGCATTAGGGTGGATTTCCTGATGTCCCCAGGTCTCATCATTTGAAGGAATGGTCTGGTGCTTACTGAGAATTATTGTAATCACTTAGAATAAATATAGGGAACAAGTCTCTGCATCACAGAATCCTAGAATGGTAGAGTTTTTGGGGTACTGAGTGGCTGCCTAGTCTAACTCCACCAAGGTTAAGTGTCCCCGTCTTTGCCAGAGGTTAATGGGGGTGGAAATAGAGCTGGGTCTTCTTAGTCCTGTGCTTGTATTAGTACACAACATAATCACCTTCAAAGGTTCTTAATTAAAATAGATGTTTCTTTTGTTACTTTTATTCTGAATACAGTGAAAGCATAGCACTCATGACTCAGATGTTGGGCTCTTTTGAAGGGCTCTAAGGATGCGGCATCTAGGGTTTTCTGTCATCTGACTGTTGTAAAGTCTTGTTTCATAGCTAACTTAGAGGCATATGTTCTTCTCTGACCAGACTGTGACTTCCTTGCAGGAAGGACATGAGCTCCTATTATTGCTGACCCCATTCACTGGCTTGAGAATTAAGTTACTGATAAAGCAAAGTAGCATAACAAATGTTACTAAGAAATGTTACAAATACTTGGAAGTCAGGATCATGACCCCTATACACTTGCTCCCTGTAACGCACATCCTTCTATGGTACAGGGAGACTTCTATGAAACAGGAAGGACTGTGGTCCAGAGACTGTGGCCAGAATTATAGTCAGGATTTCAAAGTGCCATCTTACATAATGCAACTCTGAGTAAATTTCTTCCCCAATAGCTCCCAGTGTTTTTCTTTGTTAACAAAAGCTGTTGAATTAACTTCGTCTCCAGGTAGATTGTGCATAATAATCAATACATACTAATAAAGTCTTTTGAGAAATGTTACAGGCTTTATATTATAAATACCAATTGATGATGCAGACATCTTGGGTCCCATATGGATGGGCACTTTATTTAGCAATCAGGATCATTTCATACTTGGTTTCCTTTTTTCGTACCTTCTTTGCCTATTTACTTGCCTGGTTTTTTTCTTAACTTTGCTTCAGTTAGTTTAGTAAAGCCTACAGCCTCAAAACTGGGAGAAAAGATTGTTCGTGGTTACCTCCTTAGCAGTTATTGCAGAATGTTTTTAAAATTTGCAAACCCGATGCCTTTAGATGGATGTACTTACATCACCTATTCACCATGTTCACTACCACTCCCTACTGGCTGTACCAGAACAACTTGTCTTACTTATGTAAAGTCTGTAAATTTTTATTTGTGACTATATGTGGTGAGAGGCCACCATATTGGACAGCACCTTTCTAGAAAGAGAACCACATACATCTTGCTATGTATAAACATCAGCATAACACCATATTGTAGAGAAAGGAGCATTTCCAATCCCAGCTCTGGGCTTCTACTACAGAGGTCTTTAAGGCAGTTACTTTACCTTTTGGAGCCTTGGATTTCTCATGCATAAACCAGAGAATTAACAAATGCCTAGAGAGTTGTTTCAAGGTTTAAATAAGATAGTGTATGTAAACTGTTTTGCATGTTCTTGACAAGTAACTTTCAGTATCTTTATGCCCTGCTGGGGAGTTTGGATAACATTTTATTTTTTATTGCTTTGGTGGGGGAGAGGGGAGAGAGAGAGAGAGAGAGAGAGAGAGAGAAATTTGTGGTTCCACTCATTTATGTTCATTGGTTATTTCTTGCATGTGCCCTGATAAAGGATTGAACCTGCAACCTTGGTTTATCAGGACGATACTCTAACCAACTGAGCTACCCATCCAGGGCTGGATAAAAATTTTAAGTAACCTTTTCACTAAGAGCTAGATAAGAACTACTGGCTAATGGAGATGAGGCATTAGCTTCTGTTTGGTGTTAGCTTGGTTCTTCTTCTTTGAGGCTTCCTACATCATTCGCAGCGTCCTGTGTTGTTCGCATTTTGATCGCTTACTTCCTTCATTCCCTCCCGGCTGTTATTCTTGTATTTCACCTTTCAAGTGCTTGACGTCTGCCACTTAGACTCTTTGTAATCAATCCTGGCTTCACCCCCCGTTCTATTTGTGAATCACTGTCTAGGCCTGCTGCAGGCTTTCCACTTCTCTGGCACCAGCCCTGGTTTTGTCCTTGCTCTGCCCCAGGAAACGAACCAGAACAGATAACCCTGCTCACTCCGTGCATGAGAAGCGTGGGTTCTCTAAAGATTGGGGCACTTTTCAGTCCCTGTACCTAAACCTGACAGTGAGTTCCTAATGGGATTTAATTTGGTAACTAAGGCAAACTAATTTAAGTGCTGTGTGAATGTAAAATGTCATGATTTAATTCAGACACGCAAAGAGTCAAACACAACTTAGCTTGGTGGTACATGAAACTTGCCTGATTAGGAATAACAAATATAAGAGAAATGGTAGGGTTGTTGATTGTTTCGCATTTTTGGAGGATCGGGCCCATTCTCATGCCTCCGAGCCTGAAATGCTGCCCAGGGCCTGGGTGAAGGTGGAAATACAGAGTGGAGAATCTGGGAAGGGAACTGCCTCCCGCCGAGTGATTATGAGAGCGCTAATTACGGTAAATTGCCCTGGTTTTCTGTTTTGTTTTGTGTTTTTTCTTTTAAATGTAAAAATTTAAACTCAAAGAAGCTTTCCAATCCAATCTTAAATGAATGGCTCAGAGAGGACCACATAAAGTAAACACGGCTATTTTCTTCTGAAAATTCAGTGGACAAAATACCAATAAGTACAACCTTTGTGAACATGTGTACATAATGTAACTCCTCAGCCACGCAGGGAACTTGTAGACAAGTGACTTGTCCCATTTTCGCAGGTCCTAAAGACAAAGAAACAGTCAAACATCTGATCTTTGAAACAAATGCCTCCTAAAATAGAGCTGTCCTAATCACTGGCAGAGCTAGAGCTGCTAGTTCCATGCTTTGAAGAAACACAGATGGTTCAGAGTTGCACAGGGTGAGCTTATCAGCAGTAATGACAAAGAGGGTGCTAATTAGGATGGGAACGGCTATTTTTTGCAATGCTGCATGGAGTCTTGACCTTTACCTAGTTTTAAGACCCAGCATAATTCCTGCCTCTTCAACAGCCTTCCCTTAAATGTACTCTTTCTTTGATTTCCTCTATACATTTTCCTTTTCCTCTTTAATATTTCAGACTATAGAAAGCATTTGGCAAGAGTTATGCACAGCCCTGAGCTAGCTCCTCGCTAGTTGTCCTGAGCAGCTTACAAAATATGTGTTAGTTAAGGTTTCTTATGGTTATGTTTTATTTTGCAATTAAATTGGAAGCCCCTTGAGGAAAGAAACTATTACTTGTGCCACTTGACCTCCAAGCCCTGCCCAGAGGGTGTTCGTTGATTATGTTTTCCCCAGAGCCAACCTCTGGGGAAAATGTCTGCCAAGGTGAGAAACAGGCAGTCCAGCCTTTCAGCGTCCCCAGCTTCTTTAGCTGTCAGTTGTCCTTAGCTAACTGTACTTCGTGGAAGTCAGGAGTGAGTGACCCCTTCTAGCATTGCAAGTTACTCGTGTAAGTTATTTTCCTAACATTCAAATTACAATGTCAACGAATAAAATAGAACATTTCTTTTCAAACTGTGGATTGCACCCCTAATTTTTATGAACCATTTTATTAGCGCATGTCTTGTGTCCTGTGGGACTGAAAGGGAGAAGGCTGTGGATGGAAGAACATAACCACCAGCCCCAGACACACACACGCACACACCACACACATCACACATGACATGAGCACATGCACATACTGCACATGGACATGAGACATTCACATACCACACATGTACACACACACAAAATTCAAAATTCTTCTGACTCTTGGGCCCTGTTTTCCATTGAATTGGAAATTATTTACACAACTGAATTTTCGATCTCAGATCAGAGATTTCTCTTATGCATCCTTGTGCTTTCCTATAATATCCTTTAAAAAGTATTTGTTGAATAAATGTAGCACCTTTACACATTTAAAAGGCAGAAAGTATATCATTTTTTCAGTAGCGTAGAAAAGTTCTCCTTAAGGAGATTAATATGCCTCAGTGAATATTCCAGAATTTCACCACTTTCTTCAAGACCATACTCCAGTTTTCCACTTTGATTTTCCACAGTTTACTGTGCTTTTTAATTTATGGGAAACTAGAAGCCATTAGGTATGACCGCTCTCAATTCCCCTCTCTTCCTGTTCTATAAACAATTAGTGAGTTGTTTCCAATCTCTTTGCTGCATTCGCCACTGCTGTTTAATTCCTTCCCACATGACTCTCTGCCCCCCACCCCCAGCCATAGGCTGCTTAATCATCGTGTGCCTCCTGGCACTTCTCATGCCTCCGTGTCTCTGGTAAGCCCTCTTTTTCCTTTGCTTCTCCTAATTACAGGCATTTTTCTGGAGATTTATCTTATACATCTCTGCTACAACAAACTCTTCCCTGGTTGATTTCTTCATGCCTCTTAGTCCTAACTATCCGCAACCCCGTGCTGTGACCCCCAAGTGTGTATTTCTAAGGTAGATGTCTCCCCTGCCCCCAGGCTCAGAATCTAACATAAAAACATCCTGGGGCCGCTGTACCCACGAGAAGGGTCCGTGCCTTCATTTTCTGGGGCAGCCCGAGGCTTTTAGTAGGATGTGTTGAAATTGCATGGTTTTTCTCATACTTTGGTAACTCACCTCCATTTTTATGAACAAGAAAATAGAACTTTGAAAATGTTGTGACTTTAAGGTCAAGATGCTTGTGATAGTTTTTGAATTTGTGACTGATGACTTATCCTGTGCAGAGCCTTGGATGCCTTCCTCTCCTGATTTCCTGATCTGTGAACATCCTTCACTGTGTCCATGGGAGTACACACTGTCATCTCTGCTAATGCGCTGACAGTGGAACACAGGCTCCTTCATGCAGAACTTACCTCCTGAAATTGCACCACTGGACCACTCTACGATTAAAAAATCACACTCTCGGCCGGGGAAGAAACTGACTTTGGGGAAAGTTAGTATCGGTTTGGCTTATGTTTGCAAAGAATGCAATTTTCCGATCATACGGTGAATGTAGTGGCTGGGAAAGATCATGCATATTATCTAGTTTATTTCCTCATTCTCAGATATTGGCAAAACTAGGTTTATGTTGTTCTGTTAAGAGATTTCCCCACATTTTCATGGAGTAGGTTTATGTTCTTTAATGATGTATTCAGTGGATCATCACTTGGTGTAACATTTTGGGTATCTGGGCCTATGCTCCCTGGCAGATTTAAAGTTCTGGGACATTCTAGCACCACATATCACTGGCTTAACACTTTCCAAACCCGTGTTTTTTTTTGTATTTTCCAGAGCCTCTCTGGAATCCACATCCTTGTAATAGGGTTTATGACATCCCCGTAACCTGCAGATAGATATTCTGCAATGTGGTAGAATACAGGTGATTCTTCTGTATTTCGAAGTTAACATTCGATGTTCAGAAAACTTACACTTTTTCTTGACAGCCCATCAAAGACCAACTTCATGCCTCTGTTGTTACCCTGAAGCAGGGAGTGTACTTTCTTTCTTAAAAGGGAGATTAAAAGTGGGCATGATGTATGTTAACAACATGATTACTGCATTTAGCGTTCTCCATGTATTCTCAGGTGAACTGACAAAGCACTGAAAGGGCAGAGCGTTGGGGCCCGGGTGTGAGAGCGTCGGCCTGCCCAATAGCAATAGATAGGAGTCAGAGGCATTTTGTTCAGAGACTTAATAAAATGAGTTTTTGCCTTTTGGTAATTTTCAAAAAGCTATTATCCCCTGTGTAAGAGAAAGGAGTTTTGCATTATGGTTTGCTTTCTTACCTGAGGAGGACATAGGTGTCTTTTTTTCCCCAATTAAAAATTGCATTTCATACTAATTTGATATGAGGCAATTTTTTCCTCATATAATCTTTAATATATGTGACAATGATCTGTCCGGTGATACGGAGACTAGCTGGCAATACTAATTCTACACATTTACTTAGCACTTTGCAGTTTACTCATTCACTTAATGCACAATATCAAACTTCATCCTCGATGAAATAATATCAAGACCATCTTACCTTTCAAGAGGTTAGCTAATAATTTATTTTCATTAATTTGGATCATTATTATTATAGCAATTTAAAACTCCAAATTAGTATCCTGATGTTAAGGTAATAGTAATTTTGGATTATTGAACTATAGTTTTTAAAGAACTGACAGTTTATTGCTCTTTCATTTGTGGTACTTTTCATGCCATTTCAAGTAATTAGCAAACTTATTAGAAGACCTAGTAATGACAGGCTTTTGAACAATAATCTCTTACTCCATGAGAAGATAAGAGACTACCTTTTTAAGAGAGTCATAAAATAGTTCTATTATACTGCAAGAGTCTTGTGTACTGCTGAATTAGATACATTAATTCTCTCTGAAAGAGAATAACACTTCTTTGCTATTTCCCAGATTTAACCAATTAATTGTTATGAAATGGAGAACCATAAAATGAAAAAATAAAGAACTCTTGAATCTTCAATAGCTACTGAATGCATACTTTTCTCTGACTTTTTTTTTAGCATCTAATTTTTGATGGTAACCTACCGAAGATATTGCATGAAAAAAATCTCTGTTGGTAAATAGAATAAACATGGTAGATTTTTGTACTGTTTCACTGAATCAAAGAATTGAGACCAAATGAAACACTTCTTTAAGAAACCTTTCGGTACACTAAAAGTTTGTTAAGTACAACTGTTTTTACTTGGTAATATTTATTTTATGCTCAGGCCAAGAGGTATGAGGTGACTCTTGCCAATGGAATTGAATGAGTCTAAATTTTATTTCAGATGTATATTGTAAGCCGCTAGGAGAAGTCACGTAGTCCATGGATTGGTGTAACGCAGCTGAAACTGGTAAACATGATAAGTTATTTATTAAAATATTTTGTGCTAAGTACATTGCCTATTTTATCTCGGTTGATGATGAGGCGGTTTATTATTATTTTCGTTTTCTCTAGGAGAAAATCAAGGCTGTAAACTAAGTCTGTAAACTACTTTCTGCAAGGGCTTATATTTGGACCTGGCACCTAGTTCCGTATCTGGCAGAGTAAGCACTCAGTGAATATTGATGAAGGAAAGATATGTAATACACTCACGTATGTACCAGTAAGAGGCACGGCCAGATTTTGAACTTATATCTTGAATTTCTCTGCGCTCTTACTCTTCTACTCTGCCTCTTAAATACCTGAGTTTTGGGGTGTGTTTTTCCCACTAGGAAAAAAAAACAAAAAACCCTGTAGCATTTTTTTCATTCAAATGTCCAAACTTTTATTTGGAGATTGTTTACCTTTAATTGGGTTTGGTGGCTGCAAAGGCAAGGGGCTCTTAGTGTGGGTTATATCTTTAGATCACCACCATTAATTGCCAGAGCCTATCAATGCTAATAAAATTTATTTTTCTTTACCTTACTAATAATATAGTTGGTATAGATGGCTGGTTTGAAATTCCCACTTATAACTTCTATAACGTTGTGTCAGTATTTCAGGGTCCCCAAAGCATGGCTTTGAATACATAGAAGTCTTTAGTAATTTCTGATGATGGATCTTAAAAGAATAGCAAGATTTGCCAAAAGCAAGACATTTTTTTTTCAAATCACTTAAACTATTATTATGCCATCGTCTGAGAGGAAGATAATTTTAATGAGAGTAAATTACAATAGACTTTGTAGAGAAGAGCTTTTGCTCTTGAATTTCCTCAGAAATTTAAAAAAAGATGAAAATTTTGACTTCATGAGTGCAATTGTATTTCTGACTCATGTAATAGTTGACATACAGGGAAACTAGAGATTTTAAATGTTTCTTAAGAGTAGAAAGTAGCGTACAAATCAAGTAACTTCTCCAAGACTATTAAATTTGACATGAAAATAAAAAGAATTCAGGGCCTTTTTTGGGGGGTGGTTACTGGGTACCAGGAGGCGGGTACTTTATAAAATGTATTTCTTTAATAAGTATTTGTTGAGTGCCTACAATAAACCAGCCACTATTTTAGACCCAGGTGCTTGTTAACACAGTGGTAAATAAGACTGAAAAGGTTCCTCACATGGAACCTAGATGCTAGTGGTAGGAGTTTTTGATATTGATGTTCTTTGGATGGAAATAAACTGGATGATAAGCTATATATTATAGTCAGAAAAGGTTCTCTGAAAAGAGTTAATTAGAACAGATCTAAAGAGCGAAGGGAGACTTTCAGGCACAGGAGCTAAATGGTATAAAGGATTTGAGGACTTCAGTTTGGCCTTTTTAGAAATGAGGTGTGAGTGGGAGGGAGAAGGGCCAGCGATGTGGAGCCGGGGTGGAATGAGCCCGACCGCGAACAGCCTGCTGGGTCCCCGCAAGGAGGTGGGGTTTTACTCTGATAATAATGGTATATTCATTGTGCATTGGAAACTTTTAAGTGGTGCAGTGGTAAGATTTGCGTGTAAAAAGAAAATGATGGCTGTGTATGGTTTTAGGGGAAAAATGCTATGGTGGAAGAGGGAAGCTGGGAGATCAAATAGGAGGTCATTGCAGTAGTGAAGGTCAGACTTGGACAAGAATGGAGGTGGAAAAAACGGATGGATTTAATGTCCATTTAAAATGTTGAGCACAGGATGTGCCGAAAGTTTAAAAGTGGGGCTCAGTGAAAGGGAGAAATTAGAAGTGATTTCTGAATTGCTCGCTTGGCTGGGCGGTGGGGCAATAAAGAAACGGGGCAGGAATAGTCAACCAGGGAGAAGAAGGGAGGAAATGCAGCGACCTACCTTTTAAGCTTGAGGTATCGATTAGCCATCTAATTAAAGATGCCAAATTCTCAATTGCATATGAAGGTCTGGCTCAGGTAGGACATCAGGGCTGGAGGACAGTTTTGTGAATTAACAGTGAGGAGATCGAATTAAAGCCACGGGTCTGGATGGGACCATCCGGCGAGCAGAGTCCCCGGCAGCCGCTTGGCACTGAAACGGCCATTGGGAGGTGAGCCAGGAGAGCCAGCGCCGGCAGAGCGCCCTGAGAAAGAGAGGCCAGCCAGGTGGCAGGAGAGCGTTCGTTTAGTTCCTCACTCCCGGAAGGGAAACCAGTGTTTCAAAGAGAAGAGCGTGCTCAGTTGTGTTTATGTTAGAGACTGAGAAGAATGAGGACGGTGACATTTTCTGTAGCCCAGGAGGCGGTTTCGGTGCTATTTTTCGAACTGAGCATGGATAGTATGCCATTTCCAGCTTCGAGTGGATGAGTATAGAAAGTAGTCATGGTATTGGTACAGTGTTTTAAAGGTAGTGACAATTGGTCATTCTTTTAAAAGTAAAGGTGTTATTGAAGTGAAATACAGGGGCGGGCAAAAGTAAGTTTACAGTTGTTCATGTGGAAAAACACATGCAAGTTGTGATTATTATGATAGCTTTATTAACTGAAAAGAATGTCACAGTGGCACAGTGCACTTAGGTACAATCTCGTAAGTGCTTAAATTGCCAGCCTTCATAATTAAGGCATTCTTGTAGTCTTTGAAAATCAGTCAACAAACCTGAATTTCAGTGACCCACTTGGGTTAGCCCCACTGACTCCTGAGGTGGTTGAATTCAAAGCTGCGTTGCCTACCTCTGTAATTTTCCTAAGTTCCATAGTTGGGCTAGACAGCATAAATTTAATAGGTTTCCAAGAGTTGGGTTCCTATAGTACCGTACCAGAAAAACACAGGCTCTGTACTGTTAATGCCCCCTGGTTAAATCAATCAGTTGCAAAGAGTTTTACTGCAGGGCTGCAGAGCTGGAAGCCCTATCCTCAGCGGTAGGCAAGGGCTGTAAACGTCGTAGAGTTCTATTGTATTTCATAGAAGGTGTACTGCTACCCTAGCCATGTGTGAGAAATAAGGACAATTTGGTGCCTATTCATAAATACATTTGAAAAAGCAGACCTGTTCTCAGAAATGGTAACATGGCAGATTTGTGGCAGGAGGTCTGACTGTATAATCATCATCATTAACTGACATGGTTTCACCATTTAGAATTATCTCTCCATGCTGTGGGAGACATAAAATAACAAGGTGGTGCAGATCCAAAATATTAAACATTTCATTTGTATGGTGCCTTCAGTTCAGCTTTAAATCTCTTTCTGTTTATTCTGCTCTTATCTGAGAAAAATTATCTATTGGTATAGGCCAAATACATGTGCTTTTGTCAAATGGCCTTTTGAGAAAATCAAGGTTTTTGTACTTTAATCACATCCCTTCTATTCAACTTTTAGTCTCATTCTATTTATTTTGATCTTATCTGAGAAAAATGATTTTCATAGACCAAATACGTATACTTTCTTCAGATGGCTTTCTGAGAAAATCAAGGTTTATGCACTGTAATCACACTGTTTATGTCTGTTTCTAGTAGAGGAGTGCCATATATTTACTTTGTCACAGTTAGCAAGTCATAATAAAAATTAGAGAATGTTTTTAAATTACAACAGTGGAAAATAGAATTGGAAATTATTTTTAAAAGCAAAGTTGAAGAATTAAAACTTGGAAAAGTTTTGACAGCATTAGAATAATTCTACTTAGGAATTTATAAAACTCTATTGGGAAAAAATTATCAGTCAAGTAGACATATGTAGGCATATATTTTATAAAGGTCATGTGAAAGTAACCAGCAGTCCCTTAAAAGAAAACCTACCATGTATGTTAACCAGAAACTGATAATTGCATTCACAACTCAAAATTCCATATTAGCTGGCTAATTTATTGAAAAACTTGATTGAATCTTGGTTCCTCAGTGGTGAAAACAAAGGAATGATAGTGGTTGCTTGAAAATCTATTAACTGCTCAGAAATTAATGGATATCAATGAAAGTCATGAAGTTAAAGACATTGACTTATACAATATTATATGTCAACTATATCTCAATTTAAAAAAAACACGAAGATATCCATCTTCAGTTGCAGTCAGGGGAATGCAAATTAGGGCCAAGAATAGATACCAGCTAGAATGCCAAAAATATAGAAGCCTTTCTGTATTAAATGTTGGGAAGTAAGTGGAGTAATGGAAACTCATACACTGCTTCTTATGGGAATGTAGATTAGGACAGCCACTTGTAAAAACAGTTTAATATTATCTTGTAAAGTTAAAACACATGCATTCCCTATGACCAACAATTTCTTTCTGATGTACAGTATAAATCCTAGAGAAACTCTTAACAGATATGAACCAGGAGACATGTATAAGAATATTTCTAGCTGTATTACTTACAATGGTAAAATACCTAGAAATAACTCAAAGGATCATTGACAAGAAATAGATGAATGTATTTTGCTAAAATCACAGAACAGATTATACAACTGTGAAAATGAATGAGCTACATTTGCATGCAAACACATCTTAGAAATGTAATGTTGAGTGAAAAAAAAAGTTTTAGGAGGTTACACATAATATAATAATACATTTATAAAGCTCAACCAATCAAATTGAAATGATACATTGGTTAAGGATACCTATATATGTTGTAAGTTATTTTTTGAAAAGGAAAGTTAGTAATTACTTTTAGATGAAGAGAAGTAGGAGGAGAGCTGGGAAGGAGCGTGAAGTAGGTCACTTTAAGAGCAGGGGCAATGTCTTGTTCTTGAGTTGGTGATGGGCTTAGCAGGTGATGGGTCACAATTATTTTATTACTGTGCTTCCTAACTGTACATACATGACTTGTTTTTACATGTATCAAGTAGTATAGAAAAGTAATATTTCATTAAATCAGTTATTTGGATCATCTTTACTGACAAAAGGAATAAGGTGCTTCATAGGTAACTCTATCCTTTCTTTGCTATTTGTTTCACAATAGCTTGGTAGCAACCAAAAGGAAAGAACACAGATAATCCACAATTTCATCTCTCTATGAAAGTTTAGCTCGGGTTCTGAGGTCTCACAGAAATCAGAACATGTATTTACCATTTCTGTAGAAAATGAGACATGTTGTTCAACACCTGCTGAGCCCTCTTTCTTTGTTCTTTTATTAAATTTTAGAAGTGTTGACAAGAATAAGAAAATCAAATAAATCATCTGGTAAAAGACTCCCCTGTAAAGTATAGGCAAATAGTGCAGGAATCCTGATTAAAACAAGCAGATTGAAACCCTGATAACCTAAACCTCTCTAAAGCAGGAAGACTGGCAAAGGAGGAGCTTCCAGCATTTGAAGTGGCCCCATACCGTCAGGAACAATGGTGTGAATGTGAACCTAAGCACTTGTCAAGTGCTGTGTATTTAACTGAAGAGATAATTGTATGCAAGTCTATGGAATCCCTGGGAAGATGAAAAACATGGAGTTTAATAGATTACTAAATATTTCATAATGTTTTTTACTTTCATGAAAGTATAATATAATTAGATCTTGGCTTAGTTTTTGCTTTTGACTGCCATTGTTCACTTTTTTTATTCCAGAATTTTATTAACTCCCCACTCCAGAGTCGTTACTTTCCTTGTGCACTTTATATTTAGCTTTGGCAAAGTTTAAGGCTCTAATTGCTCTAAAAAGAAAGCAGTGAAAAGCAAAATAAAGAACTGGTGCCTTTTACCTCATCTATGAGCGTAGACTCTAGGTACCATCCTTATTAAAATTTTTTTTATTGAGATAAAATTGGCATATAACATTATATTAGTTTCAGGTGTGCAACATAATAATTAGAAACTTGAATACAGCACAGAGTGACCACACAGTGAGCCCGCTACCATCCATCACCACACTATCGACCCTCCTCACTGATTTTGCCCAACTCCCCTCCCCTCTGATAACCACCAATCTGTTCTCTGTATCTGAGTTTTGTTTATTTTTTTCAGATTCCACATATAAGTGAATTTATACAGTATTTGTCTTTCTCTGTCTGACTTATTTTACTTAGAATAATACCCTCAAGGTCAATCCATGTTGCCACAGGTGATAACATTTCCTTTTTTCTTGGCTGAGTAGTATTTCATTATACACATATGCCATATTTTCTTTATTCATTCATCCATCTGTAGACACTTTAGGTTGTTTTCATAGCTTGGCTATTGTAAATAATGGTGCAATGAACATAGAGGTGCATGTATATTTTCTAGTTAGTATTTTTGTTTTCTTCACATAAATGCATAATATGGTAGTTCAATTTTTAATTTTTTTGAGGAAACTCAGTATTGTTTTTCACAGTGGTTGTACCAATTTACATTCCCACCTACAGTGTGCATGGGTTCACCTTTCTCTACATTCTTTGCAACACTTGTTATTTCTTGTCCATTTGATAATAGCCATTTTGATTTGCATTTTTCTGATGATTAGTGAATCTTTTCATATGCCTGTTGGCCATCTGCATGTCTTCTTTGGAAAAATAAATATTTAGACCCTCTTCCCACTTTTGAATCGAATTGTTTATTTGTTTGTTTTTCTTTTTTTTGCTCTCGAGTTGTTTGAGTATTTAAAAAATATATTTTGAATATTAACCCCTTATCGGATATATGGCTTGCAAATATTTTCTCTGATTCAGTAGGTTGCCTTTTTATTTTGTTGATGGTTTCCTTTGCTGTGCAGAAGTTTTTTAGTTTGATGTAGTCCCACATGTTTATTTTTGCTTTTCTTTCCTTTGCTTTTGGAGTCATATCCAAAAATTCAGTGCCAACACTGATGTAAGGGAATTTACCACCTATGGTTTATTCTTACTTCTGTATAGTTTCAGGTATTACATTCAAGTGTTGAATCCATTTTTCAGTTAATTTTTGTATATGATGTAGGGCAGTGTTCTGGTTTTATTCTTTTGTATGTGGCTGTTCAGTTTTCTCAACTCAGGTTATTGAAGGGACTGTTCTGTCTCCAGTGCATATTCTTGGCCCTTGTTCCCTATATTAATTGCCTATATATGTGTGGGTTTATTTCTTTTGTGTCATTGAGCGAAGTATCTGTTTTTCTGCTAACACCATACTGTTTTGATTACTATAGCTTTGTAGTATAGTTGGAAATTAGGGCACATGATACGTCCAGCTTTATCTGTCTGTCTTAAAATTGCTTTGGTTATTCAGGGCCTTTTGTGGTTCCATATAAATTTTAGGATTTTTTTTTCTATTTCTGTGAAAAAAAAAGCCAGTGGAATTTTGATAAGGATTGTGTTGCATCTGTACATCACTTTGGGTAGTACGGCCATTTTAACAATATTAATTTTTTTCAATCTATGAGCACAGACTATCTTCCCAGTTATTTGTGTCTTTAATTTCTTTCATCAGTGTCTTATAGTTTTCAGTATACAGATATTTCACCTTCTTGGTTAGATTTATTCCTAGATATTTTATTCTTTCTGAAGCAAATAAAAATGGAATTCTTTTCTTAATTTCTATTTCTGGCAGTTCATTATTAGTTTATGGAAAAACAACCAATTTTTGTATCTTGATTTTTGTATAATGAAACTCTGCTGAATTCTTTTATTCTAATATTTTTGGGTAGAGTCTTTAGGGTTTTCTGTATATACTATCATGCCTTCTGAAATAGACATAGTTTTACCTCTTCCTTTCTGACTTGGATGTCTTTTATTTCTTTTCTTGCCTACTTGCTCTGGCTAGGACTTGCAATGCTGTGTTGAATATAAGAGGCCAGAGTGTCATCCTTGTCTTTTTCCTGATTTTAGAGGAACAGATTTCAGCTTTTCACCATTGACTATGATATTCACTCATAGAAACAGAGTAGATTGGTGGTTGCCAGGGACTGGGGGGTGGGAGAAGTCAAGAGATTTTGGTCAAGGGGTAAAAACTTGCAGTTATAAGATGAGTAAGTTCTGGGTGTCTAATATACAGCATGGTGACTATAGTTAACAACACTGTGTTGAATACTTGAGAGATACTAAGAGAATAAGTCCTAAATGTTCTCATGACACACATACTAATGTGCGTGCACACACACACACACACAAAGGTAATCGTGCGAAGAGATGGATGTGCTAGCTTATTTTATTGTGGTAATCATTTCTCAGTATATGTATCAAATCACCTCATTGTACACCATAAATGTTATGTGTACTTATACAATGTTATATATTAATTATTTCTCAAATCTGAGGTGAAAAATATCTATTACCAGAGCCTAGAGTACCATTGGGTTTTTGTGAGATATTTTACTTTTTGAGTGCGTGAATGGGTAGATTCAGGGAGGGAGAGTATATCCTTTGTAGGGTGGAAGGAGGTAGGAGGAACAGGGTTTTTAAATGGAATTATAATGTTTGTCACTAACTGGTGGCTTTAGGGATGACAGCTAGTTCTTGAGAATATTTGATATATCTTATCTTTCTCATTTGATTAAAAAAAGTATATTTATGATTTTTTCACCATTTGACTAAATTTCATAGCTTTGCTTCCCCGTAGTTCTCTGGTCATCCATCCATCATCCATTCATCCATCCACTCTCCCACCCATCCATCCATATTTATTGGCTGCCTTTTGGTTACCAGACACCAGGCAATATATATAAAGCCTCTATATTTATGGAGCTTAGATTTTGCTCTGTCTCTTTTCCTTGTGTTCATATAGGGAAACTAAGAAAAATATTATCCAAAGATAGTAAAGTTGCCATTTCAAATTGTAGTAAACATGCTAAGAGGCCTGTTCAGCGTGGAAAGTGTTGGCAATAGGTAACTATATGTTAGTTGGTTTGATAATTATGATTTTTTTCCTACACCGATATTTTATCATTTTCTAATAGCGGTATCAGTTTGCTTTCGAATTCAGGATATGGATAGGAGACACATTTCTTTAAATATTCAAAAGGATACAGGATTGCATGGCTGTGAGCTTTGTGTTAAAAATAACAGGAACCATGCAGACAGTCCTTGAATAAACCAGGAAATTTTGTTCACCAGACTCTCACTCTTCTGTTAATAAGAACATGAAGTATTATGGAGCCAACATTTGTGTTCATTTACAGGTATCATCAGAACCTCAGGTAACTGACAAATGACTGCGTGATACTTAGAAAAATGTTCTAAAGGTATTAGATATATTTAAAAAGTGTCATTACTGTTTTTCTTTGTGCTCACAAAAATGCAGCTCTGTCTCTTTGCTGCTAAGCTACATTTATAGCTGTATCACCGAACACCTGATTTTTATTTTGCAGTAGATCCAATGCGAATACTCACATTAATGCAACACAGTTGAAAGTCAGAAGGTCCAAAGTGTGGTTCCCACAGCCACTGACCCTTGTTTCTCTGGAGCTAGGCAATATTTGCTTTTACTCTGTTTTAGATAAACTTTTCTATTCAATGATGTATGATGTGGAACAGTTGTTAATGGGATATGTTACTTAGGAATGTCTGATTTCCATTAGAAAAACTTCAATTTTGTTGTTATAAAAGCTAAGAGGCTATATTTTACTTCCCGTATTCTTGAAAAATAAAGGCAACCATGGGAAAGTAAAAGTGAGCCCTTTTTTTCTAAACAAGTAACTAACAAATACTGATTTACTTATCAAAATCTTACACCAAACCACTCATTTTGATTACATTTATATTTGTTTATGTGAGCATATAATAACTGGGTAATTTTCAGCAAACTAAAATATAAGAAAAATACTTTATTATAAATGAAATGTTTTTGTGTAAATGTTTATAAATAGGGTCATTGATAATACTCGGAACCAACAGGAACTGCACCTATATTCACTACATTCTTTGTGTTTCCACTGGTATCAGAAGTCAGCACTTTCAGCATGGTTTGGATCTCATTTCCTCTTAATGGCTTTGGTCCTCCCGTTTTCCGTCCGACCCCTGACTCACTCCGCTCTCCCTCTCCACTAGATCATTCCCGTCAGCACACACATCCTCCTGCATCTCCCTGTGACTCTGTCCCCGCAGCTGCCACCCTGTTGTCTGTATTTGCTGTCCCCAGTTCATCTCTTTGTCCCAGTCCCCATAGGCCTTCTGTCCCTTGCCTTCGCTGTGGCCGCCGTTTTCAAGCTCGGCAAGTCTTGCTTCCCTGATGCCAAACGCCATGGCTACTTGTTGAGCTCATGTTATCCAGCTCCTAAGCAACAGTACAAACTTTGGGCTCAGTTGAGCAGCTCTTTCTTCTTGGGGCACCCTTTTCTTTGTGTGCCTGCGACACCACGCTCTCCTTACTGGCTCTTCCTAAGGTTCCTTATAAGTACTTCCTAAACCCTTCTTCCTCTGATCTACTTCTACACCAGTGTGGAGTACATCTGGTCCTGGCCTCCCCTGTTTACAATATCGTCCTGACTTAGGGCTGCCAATTTAGCAAATAAAAATAGAGGATGCCCAGCTAAACTTGAATTTCATAACCTTCTTCTTAGTGTTATGTGTTTCATGTAATAAACATGCGCATCTGTCTACGGATCATCTATCTACCCATCTCATAAACTATTGGGATGTATTTTAGTACAAGTATGTTCCATGCATGTTTGTGATGCACTTATACTGAAAAATTATCCATTGCATCTGAAATTCAAATTTAACTAGGGGCCCTCTATTTCTACTGTGCCCTTATGCAGGGAAAGCTTATGTAGTTACTTGGTATTAAATGCTGCCTCTATGCCCAGAATTTGCCTCTCATTAAGCTATAGTTTTGTGCCCTCAACTTCCAAAGTTATATCTTGGATATCTGCCTTCTCCAACTTATGATGTCCAAATAAGAATTATGTATTTTTACCTCCTCTTCATCTTACTAATGACACCAATGTTCTTTTTTACCATCCTCTCGTTAAATCTTTCTACAAGTTCCAAGGTTTATATGTTCAAAACATATCATAAATACATGGACTTTTGTTTATTTCTACTGATACATTCCTAGGCCAAGGCATTTAGATAACTTGCCTGGACTATGGCCCCAGTTTCCTTAGTGTTCCCCCTCCTTCTACTACATCTAGTCCCCACAACTATTTATCCATGCAAAGATACTTTTAAAGAAACCCTTAAATAATGTCAATCAGATTATGTCATTTGCCCTGGTGTTTCAAAGCTCCCTCTACCTCCAGTTTCCAATGGCTTCTCACTGCACTTTGAATAAACCCAAATTCTTGATTATAGCCAAGAAGGTCCCTTGAATCTGACTCTTGCTGGTATCAGTCTTCAGACTCATGTTACTCCAGGCATACTGGCTCCTCTGTGTTCCCCCCCCTCTCTATTTTTATTCCCCCTTTTTCTCCCAGACGATGCTTCCCCCTCTTTTTTCTCTAGGTTTCTTCCTTTGGCTAACGCCTTCCTCACCAAACTATTTCATGTTGCTTTATAACTTCTTTTCCTTCCATCACTATCTATCACATCGCTGTTTTTTATTTATCAAGTACTGATCAATACTTGGAATTATCACATTGGTGTTTTTAAGTACTCATTTATTTATTTTTCTCTCCTGGAACATAAATGCCATGAGGAGAGGCACCTTTTTTTATTTTGTTAATTATTTTATATCTACAGCTCCAAAGATAGGACATAGTAGATACCCAATAAATATTTGTCGACATTTGAATTAGTGGTTTTCTAAAATAGATTTGAGCTGTAATGTGTCATGAAAATCCCTGCATCTTACCCTTCCTCAGCTTTGAAGATAGGTATAGAATGAAAATATCTCTACTGCTTTTTTCCCCACTTTTTGCTGTGTTGTGGAGTTGGAAATGTTGGTGAAAATACAGCAATCACCTCCAATGCAAACACTGAAATGATTTCATCTGCTGGTATTAGCTGGCTCTGTCCCTGAGGAGAAGCCTGACATATTATAGCCAGTCAGGATCCTGCAATGGATTGTCTTTCAAAGTCAAATTTCAACCTGTCAAAAGGTGGAGAAAATGATTTGTGACCTGAAAAGATGGTAGATTAATATTTCTGAAACACTGTGCACTAAACCCCCTGTAGCTACTTGTTTGTTTCACTATTAAGACCTCCCTCCCTCTGGTACAGGAAATGCTTTGCTTGAAACAGCATCTTTGCTTTGTATGTAGACATTTCCTTTGCCCCAAGATGGGGTTTCCCAGTGAGGTGTAACGCTCATTAGCCCCTTTGGACAATGCAGTCGCTGAAACAGACTGTGTCTTTATCTCACAGCTGCCTTTTAGAGTCAGGAGGCACTGGATGTCTGGGGGAAGCTGTGATGTATGAAGCAGAAAAGAGATTGATTTTCCACAAGCTACCTTGTACCTGGAGTAATGAGAGTGGCAAATTACTTGCTCACTGAGCAAACATGACAGGAATGTCATAGAGCGAATTTATATTTATGCAAACACACTGAGGTCACATAGGCGGAAATTCCGCAAAGTGACCTTATCCCCTGGAAGATGTCCCTCAAAATCACCACCTTGTACTGGGAAGGCTATGCTCAGCCAAAGCTGCATAATAGCTGCTTAAGAAACAAATACTTCTAATGAATAATGTAATATTCACAGTACAGTAAGAAATAGGATAAATTGTGGTGCCATTTTAAAATGAGAGTCTTCAACTCACGGGCTATTTCTGGTGTTCATCTTGGATTTTGTGGCAGTGGAATATAAAACATCTACTTTAATAGAGTAAAAGAAATGGAGTGATTTATCCTAGTCATGGTAGGCCTTTAGAACCTCTCATTTGGTAATGGAAAAAAAAATCAGTGGTTGATGGGGAAGCAGATAATTTTTCAATGTTTAGGCAGTCCAATGCACAGAGAGCACACTAGCTTCTCAGAACATTTGGAGCAGACAAAAGAATTTTAAAAGTCTTTAAGTGACAGAAAGAAATGGTGGTACTATTCAGTTAAAACATTTTAAGATTTCCAGTTTAATGGATTACACAGTTTAAGAGGCAGTGCTGATGCTTTTAGCTGTAAGCTATTAAAAAAAAAAGATAAAATGATAATTTTGTTTTGTTAATGAGTTTAAAAGTCTGCTGATTTTAGGAAGTAGTCCTGGATTTAGAATAATTTTTTTCTTGTTGGATATTCATTTGTTAAAATTTAGTCATTTAATTTTTGAGATGCTGGTCTTTGCCTGGCACTGTGTTAAATGTAAAGTACAACAGAGATCCAAGGAACCATTCAGGTTCTCAAGCAACTCATTCCTAGTAACCCAGGTTGTAATGCAAAATAAATCCAGAGAAAATGAACCTTATTAAGCCTAGTTGTGGGGACTGAGCCCTGGCAAACACAACATTCTAAGGTGTTTTTTATCTGCTTTTGTCCTCACCTGTCCCAGAATCTTGATTAGCATAGTCAGTGGGGTCCAGTTAGTCAGGATAGTCATAGATAACAAATGATAATATCCTTTAACTTGGTACCTTATGTGACAATGGAATGTATGTTTTCTATGTGTTGTGCACCATCCTAAGTGCTTCATTTGTGTCAGTTAATTTAATAATCATGCTACTCCTATTAGGTAGGTGCCAGCATTAACTCCACTTTGCAGGCGAGGAGGCGATGGGAGAATGAGATGAGATGAAACAACTTTGTCAAGGTCACATAGGCAGTTAGCAGTCAAGGCTGATTGGCTGAGCAGCCTTCAATGATCACAGGGGAATTCAGCCTCTGCTGGGGAGGAGAAGGATCAGAGGAGCTTTGGTTGAAAATGACTGAATCTACATTTGAAATAAGAAATATGCTCTAGCACAGGGGCCAGACCTCTGGCCTCCAAAGCTTCCTTCCTTGGGTGCAAAATTTGAAGATTAACTGTTGTAATTGCCAAAGTCATTGTAGCTTCTCCCACCTCCAAAACTGCTTCTGTCGCTACCAAATCCATTATAACCGTCCCACTGCCACCATATCCGCCACTACGTCTGCCACCAAAGTCACCTCTACCACTGAAGTTTCTTCCACGACCAAAATTGTCATGCCCAACAACACCACTTCCATAATGAAACCCGAAGTTTCCAGAACCACTTCAATCTCTTTGGCTGGATGAAGCACTAGCCATCTCTTGCTTAGCTGGGGCTTTCCTTTCTTCACAGTCGTGGCCATTCACAGTACGGCATTTCTGAATGACAGTCTTGTCTACGGAGTCAGGGTCATCAAAGGTTACAAAAGTGAAGCCTTTCTTCTTGCCACTGCCTCAGTTAGCCATGATTCTAATCCCTTCAATTTTCCCGTACTGTTCAAAATAATCTCTCCGGTGGTTTTCTTCAGTGTTTAATAATAGCGACAAAACTCTTTTTCACAGCGAAGTGAGCACCAGATCCTTGAGAATCTTCTCTAGGACAGGCCCCTTTGTTCCACAACTCTTCCATCCACCTTGTATGGCCTTGCGTTCACGGCTGCGTCCACCTCCTCCACGGTGGCGAGCGTGGCAAACCCAAAGCCTCTGGAGTGCTGGGTGCTGGATCTCCCATCCCCAGGCAGTGTGTGAGCGTTCCCCATTGCTCATCACAGCTCCTCAGACCCTCATGGGCTTTGTCAAAGCTCGAATCCCGGTTAAAGAGCTTCTACAGCTATTGCGGCTCCTCGGGAGACTGACTTTGATAGGACGACTGCGGGAGGGGAGACTTCAACGATGCTTGCTCGGTGATGTCCACTGGCAGAAGGGCTATAGCAATGGCAGAAGGTTTTAACTGCTGCCAGGAAACACAGCTTAGCAGGAGAGGAGCCAGAGAAGTGACAAGGAAGCTACAGGTGACAACAGATTTGTGAACTCAGCCAAGCACAGTGGTGGCAGGGCCTGGCCGCTACAAAGGAGACATGTTGCAGGCAGTATTCGTGTGAATGGGCAAAAAACTTGAGGACTGTATTTGTGACTTAATTGTATAACAGGCTATTTTAGTTTCTGTTCTGTGGAAAGTGTAAAGCATTCCAACAAAGGGTTTTAATGTAGATTTTTTTTTTTGTACCCATGCTGTTGATTGCTAAATGTAGTAGTCTAATCATGACACTGAATAAATGTGCCTCTAAAAAAAAGGAAAGAAATATACTGTAAGTTTTAGTATGTGACTAAGACACGCTTATGTACAATTACAAATGATATAGAATGGAACTTGAGGTTTCATCTCTCAGACCTCGGCACTAAGAATCAGGTAATGCCGACACTTTGGTCCACTCTGAAATTCTCTTTCTTTAGGTCCTGTCGATCCTCTTTTGTATCCACATTATTCTTGCCTCATACCGGCGTATGTTGAATGCTTGCATTTGTTCTTGGGGTCCCTAATTTTTCTTCTAAGAGTCTTTTCATCAATTTGATCTTTTAAAGCGCAGGCTCTCACTGAATTTCTAAGAAAGATCGCATCCCTTAAAAACTTCGCCAAAGGCGAGCTGCGACATGAGCGCGTTATTGCCGTTTGCAGGAGGGTGTGGCTACGGTTGTTTCCTTCTGACCCGAGTGACCTTTTCCGCCTGGTGTGCTTCTTAGTCTGCAGTTAAGATTTGTATTGACTTTTGGTGGGAAAAGACCTGATTCGGGACTGGAGCTAATGACGAACCGCCCATTTGTCAGAAACATGGCTATCTCCCGACTCCAGTCCCGAAGGGACATTCTGGTTTCATCATTTTATCTTTCTATTGTGTGAGTTACACTAATAATGGAAGTTAGCTAACACTTAAGTGTTTTCTATGTGTCAGGTGCCCTTCTATAGGTGCTTTATGTGTCTTAACTAATTTAATAACAAACTCAATGCTATTAGAGAGGAAACGCTGTCTTCTGCATTTAACAGATAAAGAACTTTCACCCAGGTAGTGAGCTGTCAAGGCCAACCCCCTGCTCCACACCTCCCTGCTCCACAGTTCCTGGTATACTGAAGGCGAATTCAACTTGTCCTGGGGAGGGTCATAGAAGTCTTATCGAAGAGTTAACAGTTGATTTCAGCATAGCACTGATTTTTCCATTTGATCTCCTCTGTGATTCTTGTAATTATGTGTTAGATATGGTAGCCAGTATCTAATAGTTGAGCATTTATTGTGAGTGAGGCCTTATTATATGAACTTCGTATCTATTAACACATTTAATAATCTTCACAACTGTTGAGAAAGGGACCATTTTTTCCCCAATTTATAGTTGAAGAAATTGAGGCATCGTTAATTTTGTCCAATGGCCAAAGTTGGTAAGTGTCAGAGGTCGGGTTCACATGCTGGAAGTCTGGCTCCTGAGTCACGTACCCACTGTTCAGCATTGCAGTTACTGTCAGTGTCAAATGAGGTGGCCATAATTATAGCTGAATGACGTATACCAACTCATGAACCACACTGTTTTTTCCTTTGATATTTTAGATGCCTGTAAGAGCTAACAATATAAGTAAAGAAGTAATCTTTTCTTCCATCTACACTCCTTTTAATTAGACTGTAAGCCTCAAGTGATCGATATCAGCAAACTGACACAGATGTGGACATTTGGGACCCAGAATTCAACCTTGACAATATGAGGACCTAATGATGGGATTAGGCTCAGCTTGGGTCCTGAGGGAAGGGCTGTTCTGATAGGCGAGGCATGGTATCTAGGCAATAAGGCAAGAGCAATGGAGCCCAGAGCAGCCTTGTCCGGGCAGGAGAAATATAAGTGAACAGTCAGGGTCAGAGAAGACTGTTAGGCGGTAGTAAAGACTAGAGGTGAATTTGAGGGCAGGCACTCCAGGTGCGTGTGTCGGGGAACTGGGATGGGGATGGGAGGCAAGAGCAAAGTGAAGTCTTTTATAGTTGCTTGAAAGGGGGCAGGCCTGGGAAAATGATAGAATCTTAGTTTCTAGAACTGGAGAGCCACAGGAGAGCCAGACTGACAAATGAGATATGAGTCCCATGGTATCGGGCCAGATTTCCTTAAAATTCATATCCCAGTGGCTAAGGCTGATCCTAATTGCTGGAGGGGGAGGCTTTGGAAAAAATGATTTCCCCTTTATCAAAGGGAAGCCTTATGATATCCTCTTTCAAATATTAACCAATTATTTTTCATAACTATAGCAATTATTTCTAGATTTAGGTGCATCCCCTTGGTCGTACTTACAAGATTCCTAATTAGTTCTTGAGGTAGGGGAAGGCAGTACCCTGGACCTCCGGCCTGCCTTACTCAGGAATAAAAATTCTGAAAGGAGAGAAAAATCATTTATATCAACAGTCTTCTCCGTTGTCAGGAAGTAGGAATTTAGCTGGTTGGGATGTGGCCTAGCAGCAGTGATCCAGGCGTGAACGGAGGAGAGGAGCGATGTGTGCAGCCCAAGCAGCAGGGGGTCCAAAATGAATGCTATTAACCACTAGCTACCATTATGTAGTTTTCCAGCATACAGCTAGTGACCTTCTTAAATACATTTAAATGTAGTGGTCAGTTTTTCTTCCTTATACCTTACAAAAGAAAGAGTTAATGAAGAAATCAGGTGGACAACAAAGGCGAACTGAGGTGGAGGACACATATTCCCCTGATAATTCACAAATGAGGTGATGTCACCAAGTGGACTAAGACAATTTTATTATCACCCACATTTGATGTTTGCACAGTGTGGTGTCATGCCCTGGCTCTGTGTCATCCTTCTTCATTTGTGCAAAATGGCAACTAATGTGAAAGCCAGGGTTTCTTTCTCTACCGTTCGTCCTGTGCCTAACATGTCCACAAATACTGCTGTAGGATGATATGATAGAAGGAACAAAGAATTTGTCATCAGAGGACCTGATTTGGGATCCTAAGGCTATCACTTAGGGATGTGTCTCTATTGGGTGAGTCACTCTGCGACTCTGATCCTCAGTTTTCTTATTTTTGAAATCCCTTGTTCCTGATGTAACTCTTAGTGCCCTATTCCATAGTTTAGGGGGGAGCCAGATGAACCTGCTTATTTTTCCTGCTCTTTGCATGTCCCAGTTCCATGTCTTTCCCAGACCGTTCCTTTGACTTGGTGTGTCTTATTATTATTTTTTTTAATCATCTCTGCTTATTGAAGTCTTACCACGCCTCAACGTTTAGTTCAATTATGTCCTACTTCAGACTAAGGTTTAACACATTGTGTTCATAAGCGTTAGAAGTAGTGAGATGCTTCCCATACTTTCTCTTTGTGACTACCGAAATTGTGCTGCAAATGATATTTAGATACATCTGTTTATTCTATCCTGAGTTTTTTTTGCCCCAAAAGGATTTGCGAAATCCAGAAGAGCCAGAGGTTGGTAATGTTTTATTTTATTTTACTTTTTTATTTTATAGATAGTAAAACTGAGTTGAAACAGTTTGCTTTAGTTCATAGAACTTGACTTGGGCAAATACATGATTAGATTCTGCCTCAGAATTCTGACTACTGGTCTGGCTTTGTCCTATTCGTCAAAATTTTATGAAGGTAGCTTTGGCTCCCTAAGTCTGTTGTGTCTCTCTAACCTGCTGTAATCCTTTAATGCTCCATGCATTATTCTCTTAATTAAATGATCTTACAAATCTTACTTCTATTCTTCTCTTATGAATCTTTTGAAAGAAGGAAGGAACTGGGGTTTGCTGATCTTGGTATTCCAATGCCCCCCATAGGAACTTGCATAAAATAAACACTTAATAATAGCTGTTTGGGATGAATACATGGCATTTCCCCAAGCCAAACTTGGAGTGAGGAGCTGCATTTCCCGTAAGTTTGTCTGATGGCAAGTGTGTCTGTGCTGACTGTTTAATAATTACTGTGTGCCAATGATACATGTACAGTAAACAATACTTTATGCAATTTCAGGCTAAGTGTCTTTCTGAATTTAATTAAGATATGCCATTATGTTCTTTTCTTTCTGGAAATTAATGGAAAACAAGCAGTACATTATCATAAACTTATTTAAAATCAATTTATTAGCTGAAAGATGAATTATTTTGTTTATGATGTTATTGTCAAGACTTACATTAAGAATTTACAATGTTAATCAGAATGTAGGCTCCATGTGTGTAGGGATCGTGCCTGTCATTTTCATGGCTTTATCACTGGTATTTAGAGCAACCGTAGATATTTGATCTATCAGTGAAGCTGTAGTTTTCATTGGACAATGAACCTTAGACTTTTTTTTTTTAATTAAAGGCTTTATTTATTTACTTATAGAGAGAGCAAAGGGTGGGAGAAAAAAAGGGAGAGAGAGATTGATATGTGAGAGAAACAGCAATTGGCCACCACTAGCATGCATGGACCTAACCCGCAACTCAGGCATGTGCCCTGACTGGGAATCCAACCTGTGACCTTTTCATTTGCAGGATGATGCCCAATCCACTGAGCCACACCCCTTTGACTCTTTCGACAATATATTAGGATTAAAATGTGTAAGACATGATCATATAGGTTACATCTTTTGATCACTCCAACAACTGTGTAAATTACTTAAGAAGAATTTTATTACTTTCATTATACAAAAAAAAATAAACTGCGGCTCAAAGAGATTAAATGACTCCAGAAATCATCTACCTAAGCAGTAGCAGGGGAACAAGGACTGAATACAAGTATTCTTACTGCAAATTCAGCATTCTTTTTATGTTTTCATATAGTTGGTAAAGAATATACACATAGAATAGAACGTTGGCCAGGGCAGTCATGTTAGATACCCTTGTAAACTCTAGAAAGTCACATGTAATAAATTGAAGTGACTTTAGCCTCTGAAAGATGGCACCGCCAAGGAAGCAGAGTTCCTGAGTTTGGTGAGAGAGCCTGAATTTGAGGCAATTCTGAATAGTCCTTTGAGCCTAACACTGGCAGAAAAACTCAGTACAGCAACTTAATTCTTCATATTCTTCCTTTGCCCCTTATTTTCCAGGTTGCCGGAACCATAGGCTATTTAAAGCTTTGGATTTTTACCAGTCTTCTCAATATCCTTTTGTACTCTGTAGTTTTTGTTCTTACCAGGTGAAAGGAACCAGCTGACTTCTTTGGGATTTTTATACCTGGCGCTTTATTGTTTTCCTCCAGTGGTTTCCAGCCGCTGCCCAAGTGCATGTGCTGTGATTGCTACTTCTAGCTCAAGACATCTGCTTTTCAGTAGATTCTTTTCTTTCTCTCATTACCAGTTATAAACTTTATGTGCCACTGCTAATGTACAGCGTCAGATCTTGTCCCTGCAAGACTGAATACTCTGTTTTCAGCTTCTGATTCTCCCATGGAAAGTAATGTTAGTTTTAAGTTGCATTTGTATACTAAACATCTTCAAATCTAAGGACCTTAATTACTCACAAAAACACAGTTATTTGAGCCCTGTCTGGTTGTCTCAGTTGGTTGGAGCATTGTCCCATACACCAAAAGGTTGCAGGTTCAATTCTCAGCTGGGGCACATATTTGGTTGTGGGTTTGATCCCCAGTGGGGACATGTATGGGACGCAAGTGATGGATGTCTCTCTCACATTGCTGTTCTCTTCCTCTCTTTCTCCTTCTTCATCTCTCTAAAAGCAATGGAAAAATGTCCTCAGGTCAGGATTAAAAAAAAGCATAGTTATTTGATATAAAAGTACTCATTTGAAGCCCCATTAAGGAATAATTTTCAATATGGGTAAAGAAAAATATGGGGGAAATAACTAATTCCTTTGAGGTCATTTTTTTTGTCTTTATACTACTACCCTTCCTACTTTGCTTTTTTCCTGACCCAAGTAAAAGTTTACACAGCCTATGTAGAAAGCACCACCTCTTCTACAGCCTACCCAGAAAATGATGGCTTAGACCAGCAGCCACACCTGGGTGCCCACAGGCTGTATTTGGCATGAATAATGTTCCTAAAATAATGGAATTAATTGAGAAAATTTAAAAATGGGGAGGTTTCAGATGTGCTTCTGAATTTCTGCCTTTTTAGAGACGTGGGCAGGTATGGTAGAACGAAGCTCACGTTTTGATGCGTCATCAATGCCCCGGAGCAGAATGGTTTCTGGAGGTGAATTGGAGGGTGAAATTGAACCCTCTCTGCACTTGCCTGACTGTTCCTACTGGCTCCCTCGGAGCTCTCCAAACAGGAGTAGCTTCCTCCCTCCCTACCTCGTTTCCTCCCTCCCTTTAGTATTATATTGGCCAATAGTTAGCTTAATTTATTTTCAGACATGTATAATTTGCCTCCTTTTGAGCATTTCTAAAAAAATCCATAGTCGTTACCTTTTATTTTAAGCCCAGAAAAAATATGGAAGGAAATATTTTAAAGTGTTCTATTTTAAATTATGGAAAATGTGGCATTAACATCATTGTTTTCACCATCAAACTTTTAATGAAAAGAATTTTTGGCCTGGAGCGAGAAGACCTGGTTTTGAGTTCTGGATTTGCCACTTATTAACTTTGATCTTGAACAAGTCCTGTAACTTCTCTGAACTTGTTTCCTCATCTTTGCAATAGGGATGCTATGCCTGCCAGCCTCATGGTCATGTATATCAGTTGTGATTATGGGTGTGGAGGTTCTTAGTTGCCATACGGCACTATGCAAGGGTGAAATATTTTATGGAGAAGTGGAGCTATAGCACCTGGTTTCTCCCGGAGCTTGGAGTGTGGTTATGGACACAGGACTTCCATATAGGGTACATAACAGTTGAAAGTATCCTTCCACCTACAAAGTATGGAGGTGTTAAATGTTATCAGACCTAAGAAAAAAAATGCATGATCGTGCACTCAAAATTAAAAAGACACATATATTATTTCTTCCACTTATTAATTCATTTATTCCACAAATACTTATTCTGCATTTACTCTGTGATAAAGAGACACACTAGGTGCTAGAGATAAAATATTGAAATAGAAAGCTTAGGTTCTTGCTATTATAGAATTTTATTCTAGTTGAGGGAGAGAGGGACAATAAGCAAACGGGTCATTATAATGTCAAATACTGTTAAGATTCATGAAGAAAATAAATCCAGGTTATATGGCACAGCGGATGAGCAGAGCCACTCTCATTATGACTCTTGCCGTGCTGCTTTTTCATTTTATTGTGATAAAATACATATAATGTAAAATTAATCACATTAATGGCTTCAGAGGAATTAAGTGCATTCATAATATTGTGCAATCATGACCACTATGCATTTTCAGAACTTTTTCATCATCCCAAACAGAAACTCTACCTATTAAATAATAGCTCTATGTTTCTTCTTTGCCTCAGCTCCTAGTGACCTCCATTCTATTTTCTGTCTCTATGAATTTGTCTATTCCAAATATCTCCTATACGTGGAATAATATAACATTTTTAATTTTGTGTCTGGCTGATTCTAGTTAGCATGTTTTCAAGGGTTATCCATGTTGTAACCTGAATCAGAATTTCGTTCATTTTTAACACTTAGTAATATTACACTGTATATACATATCATGATCTTTATCCATTCACAATATTACCTATTTTAACATGATTTAGTATTAAGTATAATTTGTAGAATACTTTATAAAGTATCATAATATTCATTATGCATGCATGGCAAGAACAGTGTTAACTTAGGAATTATTGACTAAATTGTCACAAAATGGTGGTGATATCTGGTACAGTGGTTTTATATAGTATTCTATCTGATATATCCTGAAATATTGTTACCAATGGTGAAATAAGAGTACTAAACTGGGAAAAAATAAATTCAGTAGTTTTTCAGCAAATATGAAGTGACAGTGGCTATAGTGTGGCCCAGCCCTACCTACTCCACTACTGTAGGACTTTCCTCTACATGGAGTGTTTTTTGGAGCATTTTTCTAAAATAGATTTAGGTTCCGTATAAAATTTTAGAATATTTGTTCTAGACCTGTGAAATATGCCATTGGCATATTAATAGGAATTGTGTTGAATCTATAGATTGCTTTGGGTAGTATGGACATTTTAATGATATTAATTCTTCCTGTCCATAAACTTGGTATATACTTCCACTGATTTGTAGCTTCCTCAATTTCTTTCTTCAGTGTTCTATAGTTTTCCAAGTATAGGTCTTTTACCTCCTTGGCTAAATTTATTCCTATCAATGGAACAGAACAGAGAGCCCAGAAATCAACCCATGCCTACATGGTCAATAAATATTTGACAAAGGAGGCAAAAGCATACCATGGAGTAAAGACAGCCTCTTCAATAAATGATGTTGGGAAAATTGGACAGGTACATGCAAAAAAATAAAATTGAATACCGACTTATACCATACATAAGAATAAACTCAAAATGGGTAAAAGACATGAATGTAAGTAATAAAAACCATAAAAATTCTAAAGGAAAACATAGACAGTAAAATCTCAGACAGCCCTTGTAGCAATACTTTTGTTGATAGGCCTCCTAGGGCAAAGGAAATAAAGGGGGAAAAAAAAAAGCAAATGGGACTACAACAAATTAAAAGGCTTTTGCATAGCAAAAGAAGTCACCGACAAAATAAAAATATAACCCACTATATAGGAGAACATGATGGTACATCCAAAAGGGAGTAATTTCCAAAATATATAAAGAACTTATAAAACTCAACCCCAGGAAGAAAAACAACCCAATTAAAAAATGGGCAAAGCACTTGAATAGATACTTCTCCAAAGAGGACATGCAGATGGCCCATAGACATATGAAAAAATGCTCAATGTCACTAATTATCAGAGAAATGCAAATTAAAACCACAATGAGATATCACCAGACACCTGTCAGAATGGAGATCATCAATAAATCAACAAAAAACAACTGCTGGTGAGGAAGTGGAGAAAAGGGAGCCCTAGTGCACTGTTGGTGGGAATGCAGACTGGTACAGCCACTGCGGAAAACAGTGTGAAATTACCTCAAAAAATTAAAAATGGACCTGCCTTTTGACCCAGTAATCCTATTTCTGGGAATCTACCCTAAGAATCCCAAAACACCAATTCAAAAGAATGTATACAATTCTATGATCATAGCAGTGTTTATAATAGCCAAGACCTGGAAACAGCTCAAGTGTCCATTGGTAGATGAGTAGATAAAGCTGTGGTGCATTTACACAATGGAATACTGTGCAACCATAAAAAAGAAGGAAAACTTACATTTTGTGCCAACATGAGTGGACCTGGAGATCACTATGCTAAGTGAAATGAACCAGTCAGGAAAGATATACCACATGATCTCACTTATATGTGGAACCTAAAGAACAAAATAAACTAATGAACAGAATAGAAACAGAGGCATGGCTACATGGAACAGACTAACAGCTGTAAGAGGGGAGAGGGAAAAGGGGAGTAGATGAAAGAATGTGAAGGGATTAGCCAAAGATCATATACACATAACCCATAGACACAAACAACAGTATGGTGATAGCCAGAGGGAAGGAGGGGTGGGGGCTGGGTGGAGGTGAGCAAATGATGGGGGCAAATGGGAACATCTGTAATAGTGTCAACAAAAAAAGTGAAGAAAAATAAAATAGATTTAAGTAATAGGCTTCCACTACCATCTTGGGGCATAATTTCACAATTTAATCAATCTCACCATTGGGAAAATTTCTTAAGATTGCACATGTAACCACTTGAGTGCTGTTTGGCAGTGTGATTGCATACTGTTGAAAAATATTGGGTTGGCCAAAAGTTTTAGTTTTTTCCATAAAATAAAAGACACATTTTTCATTTTCACCAATAACTTTATGGATTTGGATATTTTGAGTGTATTGGCTATCTCCTGCATGGTATAATGTTGATTGCTCTCAGTTAATGCCTTAATTTGATCACTATCAACTTCAGCTAGTCTAGAAGACCGTGGAGCATTGTCCAGCAAGAAATCTCCAGCACAAAACTTTGCAAACCACTTTTGACACGTTCGATCAGTCACAGCACCTTCTCCATACACTGCAGAAATCTTGTTTTTCTTTTTTGTGTTTCACTTGTGTTTTTACCTGTCTTGAAATAATAAAGCATGATATGCCAAAAATGTATGTTTTTTCCATCTTAAGTATTAAAGCGACTTCACAAAAATTCACCAAATTTGATAAGTTTTTAAAAAATGCACGTGATATGACAGCTGTCACAATACAATCTAAGGAAATGGTTTTGAATGATGTTAAAGACAAGTAAGCACTATTAGAACCATCTTACTTAAAAAACCAAACAAATTTTTTGGTCAACTTGATACCTGCTTTGTGACTGAGGAAACCGAGTTCATTCATGAGGAAAATGTTAGGAGTGGAAAAAAAACAAATTGATGACAAAGAGAAGGTAGAGTTAGTATACACAACAGGCCCTCAAGTATTGCCTTTTCATTCAAGGTCGTTTCCTTATAATGTTGATGAGATGCCATAGCTAATTGATTGTTTATATCAATTAGCCTTTGGTAAAATTGGTTTTGTTATATGTCATTTAGCTTAATGTCACAGAACTTATCACCTATGTCAAGTGAGGACTCACTGTATTATGTGATTTACTTTATTCAGGATAGAAAGTTCCAGATGTTGGAAAGGGTAAAACAGTGAGATTTTAATAAGGATCTGCCATCTCGTTGCAAAGGAACAGGCTGAAAGAATATATTACAGAACTTGCTGTGGACTGGGATTTATAATACATAGTGACTGCTGCTTTGATGCTTAATCAGTTTAGTTCTGAGTTGCTTAAGCTATTAACTGAAAATTGGGTATAGTACTTCACTGTATTAAATTCTGATAATGTTCCACTTTTGCTCTAAAGGAGCTCATTATATATGAAGTTAGTTACAAATATCAAATACATACAAGAATGTGTGTAAAAAATAGTTATAAAAAGGCTGACATCAGCGTCACGCACTGTGGAGTTGTACTTGGAGTTAGTGCTGCTGTGGTGCGTGTCACTGTCTAAAAATATTACTCAAACTATTATCCTTAGAGCAAAGTGCAGACAGGTCCTAATGAACTAGATGAAGCAGCCTCTTCTCGAACCTCTTTTTATTGGTTTCTTTTGAGGACATAGAATGGCACATCTTTCAACATGTGGGTGTCTCGTCTTTTTCATGTGTTACTTGCTTTTATAATTTTTGATGGTAAGGTAAAATATGTTAATGTTTGTGCCTTTGGGGGCATGGTGATATGAGGGTAACCCTTCCTATTTTAGCCTTTCAGTTCACTTACCTCTGAGAAGGTTCTGTGTTGAAGGGAGGTCCACCATGTTGCAATGGTTATTGGTAAAGTTGTGTTTCTCTCTGAATTGCTTGCTGTTACCTAGTTAGTGTTTGATGGCATTCTGGCCATACCGGATGACTGAATTCACAGAGAGAAGAATCCCTCATACCTGTAACTACAGCCACTGTGAGAATATGTGTCCTTATTGGGCCACAGATTTTATTCTAATAAAGAACCCTTAAAGATTAATTTTTTCATCATTCTCACTTATTCCTTGGCTCCTTTGCTGACTTGAAGGAGAAAGTGCTGGGGTGGAATGGATTTATTCTGTGACCTCATTTCCCAAGAGAATACATGTACTAGAGAAAAAGGAATAAAAGTATTTAACTAGTGACAGTGGTAATGATGTAGACAAATATTGGAAATTGATTTCATTACCATAAGTTATTTGCTTTAATAACTGTAAAAGTTTTATTGGAAAAGGAAAGAAAATATTTTGTTATGGACCCTATAGGTGGAACTTAGATATTATGTGCAGAGCTAGCTCTGTTTTTGCCATAATAATCACAAAATTAAGTACTAGGATTATGATTTAGCTACCTCTAAAAGGGTGCATATGATTAAAAGTTTTCTTTCTTATTCTATTTAGTGGTACTCCAACCAAGAGTTGTGAAATGTAGCCATCTCTGTATCATTCAGGAGTGGATGCTGTGTGGATTGTCTACACATTGCTCGTCTCCTACCACGTGCTACTAGCCATTTTGTGTGACGTAGCATCATTGATGCTGTAAGAGGGTGAGAGAAGGTAAATCCAAATTTTTTGAGCTGTTGACATTGTGCCTGAAGTTTTTATAAGAGAGGAGGAGATAGAATTGTATAAGCTAGGTTTTTTCCAATTAAATAGCTTTATTACATTTTAAATTTGAGCTCCATTACTCTAAAATTTGCTTATGGCTTAGTTTGACATCGTATATTGCTTGTAATAGGAGGTTTAGTATGAAATCTCACTTTGATTATACTATGTAATCATACTGTCTTTTTTTTCCCTTTGGAAAGAACAGATTTGGATCCTGGGAGCAATAGTTAATAATTAAAAAGAAAAAAGCACATGATCAAATGGTAAGGATGGGGGCAACAAATACAAAACAAACACAGAGAAAGATGGCAGTTTAAGGTTAATATTGGGAAGTGCAAAGAGATATGAAACTTAAATCTGAGAGATAAACTATGTACAACTATGTACAATTATTTGGAAAGGCGTAAAATGACTCAACAGGGAATGTAAGAATGAAGAACATGTGTTTAGTGTTGTCTTCTGGATGCCTCGTAGTTCTTATAAGATATAAATGGAGATCAGTCAACTGGTTATTCCTTATTGAATTAAGAAGTTAATCACAGAATAATGTTAAATGACTACTCTTTCATAGCTAACATTTTTAGGTTGCTGACTATGTGTCAGGATCTGTGCTTGACATTAAAATAAATTAACTCATCTAATAGCCCAATACCTCTTTGAGGCAGGTGTTGTTATTATGCACATGTAGTGGAAGAAGAAACTGAAGCTTTGTAAAATTAAATAGCATGTCTCTAATAGCCAGAATATAGTGAAATCTTGACATTCAATGTCTGGATTCAAATCTCATGCTCTTAATTGCCATACTGACTAAATTTGCTACATTTTCAATCAGAATATACAATGTAGGATCTTCAAAATTAGCCAGCAGAACTGTAGGCAAATTGAAGATGTAGTTTTCAGACATCTCTTCTTGGGTCTGTATGTAGAAGATAGTCAACAAAAAATAAATGAAGATTTTATTTTAGTCTCTACTCTTTTCTATGAAATTCTAAGCTTAGTTTTGCTTAGACAAGCATGTTTTAATCTAAAAGTCAATGTTAGTTTCTTGCTTAAAATAATATAGTTGAAAACTAGAGTAGAGTTGGCATATTTGGCAACTAAAATTATAGAACACCTAGTTAAATGTAAATTTCAGATAAATCAGGTAAGGGGGTAATTTGTAAAATATATGAGGAACTTCTAGAACCTAGCAGCAAAGAAAAAAAATGGAAAAGAATAGACATCTTTCCAAACAAGACATACAAGTGGTCAACAGGTACATTAAAATGTGCTCAATATCACTAATCATCAGGGAAATGCAAATCCAAACCACAAGAAGCAATCATCTCACACTGTTATGATATTATTAAAAAAAACCCCAAAGATAACACATGTTAGTGAGGATGTGGACATAGGAACCACTTATACACTGTTGCTAGGAACGTAAAATGGTGCAACCACTATGGAAAACAGTATGTAAGTTCCTCAAAAAATTAAAAATAGAACTATCATGTGATCCAGAAGAATTGAAATCAAGATCTTAAGGAGACATTTGTACTCCCATGTTCATTGCATCATTATTCACAGAAACCAAGATACGAAAACCACCCAAATGTCTGTTGATAGATGAATGGATGAAGAAAATGTAGTATATACGTACAATGGAATATTATTTAGCCATAAGAAGGAAGATAAGAAGGAAATCCTGTCATTTGTGATAACCTAGATGGGCCTGGAAGATATGCAAAGTGAAATAAGTCAATCATAAAGGACAAACACTACATGATTCCACTTACACAAAATCTCTAAAATAGCCAAAGTTATAGAAGAAGAAAGTAGAATGGTGATTGCCAGAGGTTAGGTGGAGGAAGAAATGGGCAGTTGTTCAATGGGTATAAAGTTACAATTATAAAGGATGACTAGGTCCTAGAGATCTGTGGACAACCTTATGTATATAGTTAACAATATGGTGTGTCCTTCAAAATTTGTTAATGTGTAGATGTTATATTAAATGTTCTTAAAACCTGCCCCCCAACCCACACACAGCAAAGGGACACAAAGAAAATTTTTGGAGGTGATTGATTTTGGAGCTGCATGTATCTTGACTATGGTGGTGGTATCATGGGTGGTGTTTGTATCCTTAGGCATCGACTTATATGTGTTAAATATGCACGGTGTTTTCGTATGACAAGTTTATCTAAATGAACCTGTAAAAAAAGAGAGATTCCAATTTAAATTGGCATTCTGTATTTTATTTGACAGCCCTATCTGAGGTTGCTACTCCTGCTGCAGCAATTCCATTAGATCTGGTCTCAGTAGGCTGGTGTCTGGTAGACAAAGGCCACTTAGCTCTGAAAATTTCAACTCTTCACTAGATCATGCAGTGTGTATCAATGGGAAAAGGCACGCTATTTAAAAAAATGATCATTTTATAGTACACAGGGCACAGTAATGAGATACAATAGTATTTCCTTTATCCAGTAACTTGGCAATGAGGTGATTTTCTTTTGATAATTCTAGATAATTAAAAACTAGAACTTCATTTTAGCCTTTTTAAGTGCACACCTGTACAAATGCATCACATACTTTTGGGACCCATTACAGAATATGCAAAGCATTTTTTAACCACTGTTATGATGAGATCTGAGCCAATGGGTGGAAGATTTGGATTCAAGATTCTCCTCTGCCACTTATTACTTGTCTTCAAATTATTCTTGCAGATTCTATATGTAATCTGGGAATATTAATACATGCTGAACTTAGTTTTATGCGAATTAGTAAGAGCTATTATGAGGATTCAATGATATATTGAATGAGCTAGTACATTTTAAGCCAGTACATTTGAAACTATCAAAACATAAATAATAATATTAATAACTTTGGCTAGCATGCTGTGCTCTATATATCTCCAGAGTCATTTGAGGAATATTTGTTCTTACACTTAATGATCCTAGAATGCTGTATATTTGTAGATTTGGTGTCTATACTCTGATATCCAAGTATTAATATTTATTTTGCAGAGTCATCAGAATACTGTTAAATAGTCCTATTCCATTTTAACCTTGTGACTTCGCATTCTTACCTGCCAATTCTATAGACTTAGAGTAAATTCCTAAGAGTAGGTTCATTTTTCACTCATGATTAAAACACATGAGCTCTTTTATTTGTTGTTCAAAGACTTTTTATTCCCTACTCACTCCTAGCCAGGAGGCTACATTCTGGGTATTGTTAATACTATATAATAATAGCTATAGTTTAAGTGTGTATTCTGGCTTTGTGTAAAATGCTTTATATACATTGTATTTATTTCTTACAACAGTCCTACCAATGTAATAGAATTAATGCATTCCATATGTAAGCATGAAGGCTCAAGTTGTTAAGTGAAGTTGACCAATTTATTTAATTATTATGAACTGAAGCCAGGATCACTCTCAGGCAGGTATTTTTGACTTACAAGCCCAGAGTCTAATAGTAGGGCCTTTGAAGGAATAGTAACACGTCTGATTTAGCAAATGTCTTTTATTAAGCCCAAACTGTCACATGATTCCTTGTTTATTATAATGACATTCCTCTATGAAAAAATAGATAACATTCCCATTTTACAGGTAAAAAAGGAAGGCGAGTGATTCAGTTGTAATAACAGATGCACAGCATTATGGTTTAGTTTAGCTTTGATCATTTCAATTGTTTTTCTAGTGCTCTCATAATCTCAAAAGATTGCTTTATTTTGCTTATGACATTTTGTCTGTTTTAGGTATTAGAGCTTAGAGTTTTAGAATATCGCATGCTTCTGGAGAAATCATTTAAATGACAATACATTTCTATTTCCTATTATTATAGTCTGTAGGTGGCAAAAGCATTTGTGCAAAATCAACACTTTGGCTGTACATTGCTAAGCATAAAGCAAAAGCACTCCTGGGTTTTTGTACCCACCCAAATTGCAGGATTGTGGGGAAATAAATGGAAATATAAAATTTGGGAGAAGAAAGGAGGCAACTGTGGCTCTTAAATGAGGCTTGTATTTGCTGCCAGGCAATCTTTAGAAATCAAGGGAGATTTCTTGGCTAAATCTCCAGAGTTAACTTTTTTAACAGAACATATTCCAAAAAGTAGATTTATCATGAAACACTGATGTATCACAAAAGATGAGAATTTTAAAACAGTTCAGTTCAGAAAAAGTTGACAAACTGATTTAGATTTCAATCTTTGTTCTAAAGTTACCTAAGAAAATATGACCAATTGGGCTAATCAAATGACTGACATATAAAAATCCATCTTTATAAACTTTTGATGATAATTTACAAGATGGGGAGTCCAGATTCTAATTGTTCAACAGGGAGATTCTAATTCAAATAATGTATGTGGTATACATAGCATGAAATACTATAATGTGATGATATTGGATGTATAATGCAAAATAAAAACAAAATGAGTAGACATAATAAAAATGACTAGAATTGACCATCTCATCTTCTGGATAATATAATACATGATGTAGGGTTATAAGTAGGGTTACATGATTCTCTCTTAAATTTGTTACTATATATTCTTATATATACAAAATACATACATATGTGAGTCCCTTATACTTTAATATGCATCTACATCTACTTAATATTGCTCTATCTAGCTATCTATCTAATGTTGTACTGATATTGCTATCTACTTCAAAGATAATTGCTGTTTCAGTAAATAATGGATATATTAGATGCAGTCGTAACTTTTATAATAAAAGGATAATCAAGTTGGTCGGTATTGGATAAAATGAGCAATATAGTCAAACTTGTGGTTTTAGATGCCCTATTTATTAGAATATTTATCTAGGTGTCCTATTTCAACCATAGAATGATTTCATTTTGGAAGATACATTTGTTTCTATATAAAATGTGGAAATTAAAAGTAATAACAGTAAGAACTTATTGTAATTATAATAACATAATAATAACAGTTGTAGAATGTAAAGGTTTACAAAAACTTTTAATCTTCATAGGCTACTCTCATGTTGGTATCTTTAACTTCTCTCTCCCTTCTGGCTGTTTCCCTTCATCTTGCTAAAGTGTCTCTAGCTGCCGCTCTACCTTACTTCACTTTTCTGCATGTTTTTTGAAAGGTTAATCTAGACCCTTCCATTTTCTCCTCTCCCACTCACTCCTCTTCTCACTTCATACTGAATCTCTCCACCACTATGTGCACTGTTTTTGACGTCGTCATTTCTAGCTGATGAAGGTACTGGAAATTTAATGGTTTCAATTAAAAGAAGTCATGAAACTTCCGTATTAAAAAGGATTCATCTATTCTGTTATGATTCTATATTCAACACACACATTTCTTCATTGAACATGTGGTGGTGTACATTGGAAATACTGTTCTATTTCTGGAGCAGTGAGAGTCATGGTCTGCCCTCATGAAAGTTACCTATTAGTGGGAAAAAAGAAAACGAACACTTAAATGTGTAATATGTACATGAGGTAATTTTATATTGTGATAAAGTACTCCAGGATATTGGGAGAAAGAGAGGCTGCGGGGTTGGCACCTTAGACCTTCGGAGGGCAGGTGGGCAGGAGGTGCTCTCTGTGGCGGCGATCACAGACAGAAGCTCACCATGCGAAGGCTGGGGAGAGAGCCTTCAGGGCAGAGCTGAAACTTAGCATGTGGTCTAGATCAAGCCTGGCACACGGGACAGAGGGCAGGCTGACAGGGAACAAAGGGAACAGGGGTGTGAACTGAGGCCAGAGTTGGGGGAGGTTGAGCCTCCCTCTGGTAAGAAATCTACACTTTACTCTCATTTAAATGGGTAGGTAAATTGTGGAATTTTAAGCAAGGTGTGAGGTAGAATAATGTGATCTTATTTATATTTTGTAGAGGTCATTCTGCTCCCTGCGAAGACAAAAGGAACATACCTTATCAATTGGAGTAGGGTGGATTCCTGTACTAGTTTTGGTTGTTGAAATCCATGCTATTGTAATTTTTTTTTTTATTGATTTGAGAGAGAAAGAGAGACTGAGATTGTTCTATTGTTCCACTTATTTATATAGTCATTCATTGTTTCTTTTATGTGCCCTGACCGGGGAGTGAACCCATAACTTTGGTGTATGGGGACCATGCTCTGACCAACAGAGCTGCCCAGCCAGGCATGCCATTGTAATTAATTAACGCAAGGTTGTTCTGACTATTAGATCAATGTAGAGAAGTGTCCTAAAAAGACTTTTATATATATTGCCTTTTATGACCTTTATTTCCACAGAAGTGCCTTAAGCTTAAGGGAAGGCTGCATGGTTGGCTTCTAGAGCCAGCTTTTATCTCTTTTCTGTACAAGTTCCTCCCCCTTTTCCTCTCCACTGTCTCTCCCTTAGACCAGTTAAACTTACTTTCTGTCTTTATAGGGAAATGATTTTTCCAGTAGCATAATAGTGTTTGAATTCTTGTTTCTTTTCAATTAAATGCACTTTTAGAATTGGTGGGGAGGGGAAGGGTTTCAAAATCATCCAGAAGTCTAAATCTCAGGGTGTATAACTGAAACGTAATATAGAAGAGTGGGAGAAAGTCTGGAGATTTAATTGTCAGTCCTCCACTTAGACAACATTTCACTTCAACATCCTTCACTGCCAAGGTTACCGTTTCTCAATTATCCGATTTCCCTCGTGCTCCGTGCGGGCCGCTGGCTGCGGGCTGCTGCTGCTCGGGGAGCAGTTTCAAGGTTTCCTTCTCTGTGTGTATTTATCCTTCAGTTTCCTGTTTCCCCTCAGTTTTTGTTTTTAAAAATTCACTTAAATTTTACTGTTTTTACAGATGAATGCAACAATTCTGAGAGTGCCTTGGGCCCTTGACTGTGGTGGAAAATTTAAAACTGAGACCTGGTGGTAGCACGTTGAATGGGAAGTGCACGCCCCCTCTTTCTGGGCTCCCCTGCAAGGTCAAGAACAAATGTTGCCATTCAGCTTTCTTTCCTTTGGGTTTTCTTCTTTGACATTGCCTGCTTCCTAAAATCCCCCATCGCTCCATGACACTTCAATTTGCTCAAACTTGGCTGTTATTTAAAAATCAGAATAAAACTCATTACGGATTGGATTTCTCCCTTACTTTCTTTTCCAGTTTGCCTTTCTTGTCTCTCCTCCCCGACCTCTCCCTTACATTCTTTTTCCTGTTTTTCCTTTTGTAATTCCATCCTAAAGGAATGACACATACTTCCGTCTCCTCACATTGACAGCTACACAATATATGTGGTCCTAAGGCATCACCAACATTCAACAGATACTCATGTACCAGTTATTAAACTCAACCTTGGAGGCCCTAGGAAGCCACAAATGTATTGGGCACAGTCCCTACCTTGAGGAATCTTAGAGTGGGGGGTGGAGAGAAGTAAATAGAAAGTTACAATAGAGTGTGGCAGTGGCTGTTGTGCATAAAGAAGGGTGTTCAACATGGTTTTGGAGAAATCCTATGGGAGGAACACTAACCTGCACCCTGACCCATGAATAGAAGTTAGCATTTCAAAGAGTGGATGGCAGATGGGGTGGGTGGCTAACACATTTCAGGTGGCACACAGGTGAGATTTGCTGGAAGGCATTGAGGAAATTTAGTAGAGTTAAAATAGAGTGATGGGTAGGAACAGCATAAAGTCAAATTAGAGACCTAATGAGTCAAAACCAATTTTTTTTTAACCCTGATCTAGGTTTTTATATCTTGGTAAGGGTCATGGCCTTCCCACCACCCCTCTGAATAGAGAGGGGAATCATGTGGAGGTTTTAATCTTATGAAGGATATCTCATGATAACAGTTACATATTTGGCTACAGCACAGAGAATGCATTACATTCAGTCAACATTTATCAGATGCTTACAAAGTGCTAAATGCTGCAAATACAGTCGTGAAATACACTGGCCCTGCCTTTAGTTCCTGCAGACAGCAGCAGCAGCAGCACATCCAGTTAGGAGGCAGTAGCCATGAGAAATATGTGTGGACTAAACTTCAGTATTGCTATAGGGATGCAAAGAAGTGATTACATTTAGGGGAGGTTGAGGAAGTATTAAGAGAAGATGGTAACCGGCTGGTCAGGGATGGGGTTGGAATGAGAGGAAGAAGGGAGAGTCTTTAGAGACTTCCAAATGTTGACCTTCATTCTGCTGCTTTTTCTAGTTTGACAGCCTGGTGATGTTGTAGGTATTTCCATTTTCCATATGTTTAGTTACCAGTTTGACCAGCTGTCAGTTTTGTCATCCCATGTGGTGGGTGCATAGTGGGATGGAAGATACAATGGTCATTGACCTTGAAGCAGAGGTCATTTGCTATGGGAAATCTATTATCAAGAATTATGCTAAGCAGCTCTTCCTGTCATATGAATTTTGCCAAAGCGCACCTTCTTTTAGACGGTATGCAATACAAAGAAGTTGCAGGGATTGGATGTAGATGGGAGGTGGGGTGGTTGAAAAAATGTGAGAAAAAAATACAGTCTCATAACAAAGTAAGTAGTAAGAAAACTGAGGGGAAACTAAGACAATAGAATGGAAGATTTAAAATGGGCATTTATCTACTGAGGAGGGAATATTAAACCAAAGTATTTCTCTTAAGAGGCTTCCTGAGAACACTAGTATCTTATGTTACTCTGGGGAGAATGTTTTCTGGAAAATGCTATACATTTAATATGCCTCCTGTTAAAAAATGTCTGGTTAAATTTGTTGAACCCAGAATTTTACAAATATATTTGCCCCTATGTTTTCCACTAATACTTCATTAACATTCTGTGGAACTGGTGCCTCACAAGACACACCAACTGGCTCACTTGGTTATGACCACAGTAAGCGTTAGCCTTTATTATCTTCTATGCCTAGTGTTAAACTCTTTGCATGAATTATCATATTTAGTCTTCACACTTTGAGGTAGATGTTATTATTATCCTCATTTTAATGGCAACAAAAGTACTCTGAGTTTTTAAATAAGTGGTCCAAAGTTAGTAGTCAGTAGACAGGGAGCCCCATTTTAAACCAAACAATCTAATCTAAAAGGTCAGCCACCTATCCCTTTGTACATTGTCTTGACATGTCACTAGAGCAAGGTCCACAGAGGACTTCCAGCTGTTGATGCCACTGAAACTTCCTTCCTTCATCACGTAAATGGGACTGTCCTCTAATGCACTCGAGGGGCAAACATAACATCCAAATGACTGAACATCCTCTAATCTCAAAGTCTTAGATTCCTTATACATGCCAACCTCAAAGAGAATTGCCAGGGGGGACCCATATCTAGTGAAAATGTTCGGGCATTTTAATGAATTATTCCATATTGCAGAAGAAGAAACTGAAGCAGGAGACCCAGAAACCCAAATGCACACAATTAGAAGCATGTAAAGCCTGGACTCAAATCCATACAGTCAGACTCAAGAGTGAACCCGTGTTCTTAATCATACAACATTGCTTTATCAACATTTGAATGACTGTGCATAATTTCCCTGGGCAAAGAAACATTCACATATATTGATATTAAATATACATAATATACTCATTTATTTTTTCATGCATTTGTCAGTATGAAAGACTTATTTTCAAAATTATATAGCCACATTACTACCACTGAGTCATGTTTTTGGAGCTGGAGTAATTAGAAACAAAGGTGTGAGGAAGAAGCTAACTTAGAGAATTCAGGAGGAACCCAGCTAGGTCAAGAAGAGACCTTATGAACTTCCTTGCAGTAGAACCAAGGCAAGAGAATCCGTAGGTCAAGAGAGAATGAATCTGAGGAGGCACTGAGTGACAGCCATATTTTTTATCTGCCTCAAAAATACATGCAGAATAATTGTATTTTATATCAGTTTTGCTTTCCTCTTAGTAATGTAGAAATGTAAGGATCTTAGTATTAGGCAGTTCTGGGTTTGAATTTTTATTCTATTGTTAAATGTTCCCTCAGGCAAATTTCCAAATTTCATCATCTGTGAAATAGGGATAGGTATACTCATCTCCCCAGTTTGTTCTGAAGAGTGATTGAAATAATATTGTATAAAGTGCTAGGGAAAGTAGGCCTTGATCTTTTACTATAAGTAGCTATTATTTTATTATAACATTGCTTTCCTGAGTTTTGTGGGCTCAACTTGAAAATGTTTAGTTGGTATTTTTCTATCTGCTTTTCCATTTTTCTCCTTCTTTTGATAAGTACAGCACAGTGGAGTCCAACAACATTAAAGCATCTGCCTGCCTCCAGCAGTAGTGATGTTGTACTGGTGATTTTTAAAAGCACACTAGGAGTAATAGATTTGAAGTGACTTTATTCTGCGTAGAAATTCACCTCATTTTATCAAAATTGCTTAACCTGACCATTTGTCTTGGCACTGAAGAAGGAATCTTTAGAAAGTAAAATAAGTCACTATTTAAGTTATTCAAATAACTGTGTCTTGGATTTTGTGAATAAGTTAAATTTATATTTATGTGTCTGGAGAGAAAAATAGTAATACTTCCCAACTGATTTAAGCTGTTGTTAAGTGAATGAAGACTGACTGAGGGAGAACCTCTTTTATCTCTTGCATCATTTGAAGGTACTTTTTTGGAAAACTTTTATTTTTTTCTTTTCATTATTTGTATAACAGTGAACAGTATTTTAAATATAAGAAATGCAATTTTTGGGAGTTAAATGGGTGCAGGTGTCATGCAAAGCTTTAAATGTAGCATAATTATAATGGAAAACCAATTGTTTCACATGCTTAGGATTTTATTTATTTACTTTTGCAGGATGAGTAAGAGATACTTACAGAAAGCAACAAAAGGAAAACTGCTAATAATAATATTTATCATAACCTTGTGGGGGAAAGTTGTCTCCAGTGCAAACCATCATAAAGGTAAGCTCTGTTTTCCTTCTCAGCTCTCGGCAGAAGGTGACTCCCTTCAACACGGACTGTTGTGTTCCACCTTCACTGTTGTACTAGTTTCACTAGATATGGGTCCCCCCTGGCAATTCTCTTTGAGTAAAAATGCAGAGATAGTTATCCTTAATATGGCTTTGATAGGGGAAGCATGATTATTGAAATGTTTCCAGGGTAATTGCCATTTCTGCAAATAGTGTTCAAAGAGTATGGGATCATGACTCTTTCTCCTGTCATTTCCATTTTAAAGATAGTGATGTTGAAACGTCAAATTGATATGTAATAGAGATGAGTTTCAGATTGCAGTCATACTGGTAATGAAAGCATCTTTAATGATATGTATCTTAATAATATGTGTATATGGAAATTTTCCTTCAGTGCTTTTTGTAAATCACATTTCTTCATGCCAGAGTACCTTTGTTACCACCATTTGGACTCTGCTTCTAGTATGATATTTAGCAGGCTTAATTCTGCCATAGGACAGAGTGAGAATATTTGTTTTATACATGTTTTAAGCTTGACAGCTCAAAATTACGCCCTGTCTGTTCTCTTTCCTGAGCATAGTACTTATAATGAATAAGCACCTCTTTCCAAATGAATTAAATGGGGCTATTTCTGAGCTGTTCCTACAATAATCATATATTTACAACCTGGGAAGTCAATTTAGAGTTTTCTGTGAAATATGATTTTACAGTTCAATTCTCAGTCTTCTGTAAATTCTTAAGGCTAGCAGCTTACATTCTTATTTTTTGGGGGTGTTGGTGAAAGGGTAGTTAAGACTGCCTTGAATTCTGGAACACTGAAATTAGCTACACACGTGCATTTAATTAGCATGACATGGAACATTAACACCAGGGAGAGGAAAGAGGTGGGGTGAAGGAGTGATGCCTGTCAGACAAAATCTTTTCTCCCTGTGTTTAAACCAAATAGTCATCTTTCTAAATATGAATTATATGCAGAAGTCCTTCATATTTCATTATCCTGTTTTTGTCTCACTGTGTTTATTATATATATTTTAGAGTTTTCTTCTTTTTTTTAACACTGCACAATGATCCACAAATCAGACTTTTAAATTCTATTTAATAATTGTTATTACTGTACAGTTAAAGAGATGTCGAGCAGGACATTATTCCAAATTGGCAACAATGAACCAAACTGAAAGACAAAATTGTGTTTTGCCTTTAATACTCACCTCTTTTAAGAGTTGAAAACCATGGGGCCCAGGCCCCATGCCTTGGGCTTAATAAGAGAAGACGTGCCATCTGTACTATCCAGAGGCATGGTCACCCTAGTGCCTCTTCTCAGCTTAAAATAATCATCGAGAGGAGACGGGGAGAGTCACGGTAACTGTTGTGAAAGCAAGGGTTTGCAATAAAGACGCTTTTATCTCCAAGGCCGAGTGATGAGGTCTCTAAGAGAATCATGCATGAAGACAGCCCCACGGTGAATATTACATACAATTTTTAAAGCTACTTTTGAAAATTTTTAAGTTGTGTTATAGTCTATGCTAACTCCGAAACTAAGATTTTTTTTTTTTTTTTTACTTTTTGCCAAGAAAATACTTCTTGAACATGGGAGATTATACACTGTCTCAGAAAACCTACTTAAAGGGCCAAACCCAGTACATTATACAAGGTGGAATTTTGTGCTGTTTTGGTGTTTCATTTCCACCCTGCCACTGATATTTTGGATGAAGATTTTAGGAAAGATTTCTCCATACCTTCCCCTTTTCCTCCTTGCCCTCTTCCTTTCTTTCCTTTGTACTTTTTATACAAAATGTCCCTTTCGTTTAAACTATTTTACACTTAAAATAATAAGTGTAATGTATATGTGCATTTCAGGACACATCCGTAAAATGAACACTAACTGGTGTGCTCACCACCCCATTGAGAGATGTAACTTTTCAAAACTCTTGACACAGGCGATGTGTGCCATTTGGATTTCATTTCTTTGCCTCCTTACCCAAGATGATCACTAGTCTAGATTTTGTGATTATAATTTCTTTGCTTTTGTTTAAAATTCCACCGTATACATATATATCTCCAAATGGCATATTGCTTAATTTTGGTTGTTATTTAATTTACATAATAGAATTATATGGTAATTTTATATTTTGCCTAGTGATATATTTGTGATATTTATTATAGTTGATGGCATGTAGCTATAGTTTATTCAATTTTTTAAAGTTATTGCTCCATATTTTATTGTGTGAAGTCACCACAATTTGTATATTTGTTCTCTGGTATGGAAACATTAGGTGTCCTACTTTCTTGTCATTATGAACAATGTTTCTATGAACATTCTTGTACTTCTCCCCTGGTGCTCGTGTGTGAGTGTCTCTCAAGAGCACATCATGAGGAGCAAAATTGCTGGGCCACTGGGCGTGCACACATCCAGTTTTACCAGGTTAGGCTAAATGGTTTTCCAAACGGTAATACTTACAAAGTTGTTCAAAGTATTTTCTTATGCTCTTTGTCATCTGCTCTGTCTGCATTACATCTTCTGTCTGAATAGTGCTCATTTGTGTCATATCTCTTTTTTCCTGATTAGTCTCCCCCAAAATTGGTTAATCATATTAGTTTTTGAAGGACCAACTTTTGTATTTATTGGCTCTCTCACTTGAATCTTCTTGTATGTCATTATTTTCTGCTCTTTTATGACATTATTAGTTTATTTTTATTTATATAAAAGAACACGTAAGTTATACTTAGTAATACATGCCAGGCACTCGTGCAGAAGAGACACTTCCCTGGATTTCTCAGTGCTGTCATAGAAAGCCCCAGCCTCCTGGGACTTTACAAATACCGTGTGGGTTAGATCGATAATAATTTGTGTAATGAATTGTTTTGATTCAAAAGGAGAATAAAACTCATTTCCCCATGAGGGCTAATTGTTACAGCTTGGATCAGGTCCCCAGGTTAAGTTCTCAAGGTGCCAGAAAGGTTGGGGCACTCACTGCCTAGGCATGAAACCGAGACCTTGGAGAACTTGCAGTTCATGTGGTTCTTGGAAAGATGTGTTTATATCCCATAAGGCTAGAGTGAGTACCTAGTGTCCTTCCCATCCCATCTCAAAGGAGCAACAGGTTTTTTTCTCCTTTTGGAGGAGGATGACTCTCTCTGGCATATAAGTGGAAAAAGAATCAATTGTTTTCTGCC